>JAPDKU010000103.1:0-84779 GCA_027569715.1 Hamigera avellanea
CCCCCCCCCCCCCCCCCCCCCCCCCCCCCCCCCCCCCCCCCCCCCCCCCCCCCCCCCCCCCCCCCCCCCCCCCCCCCCCCCCCCCCCCCCCCCCCCCCCCCCCCCCCCCCCCCCCCCCCCCCCAAACACCAAAAAAAAAAAAAAAAAAAAAAAAAAAAGAAGAGAGAGAGAATGGCTACTTAGGTTACAGACCAGATTGTTTAGCATGGCAGAAACTCGGTAGTGAGCACTTGACTCAAGATGCAATCGACAGTTGAATCCACAAGATAAGACACCTCAAGCCTGCCGTGGTAACGGAGAACAAAACAAGAGCATTGTCAAATGTCTGAAGCCATTCATTGTTGTGTGTATAGTGGACAGTTTCGCCTCTGAAATACACTGATTATATCGAATGTAAACGGATAATAATCGTCAAACACCATGATGCTCCTGATTCCTCTACCAAAGCTTACAGACGGGCTTCTTCTCAGGGCAGTTGAAAGCCTCCTTGAATTCTCGAGAATTGGCCATGGTTCCCTGAGCGAAACGTCAGTATGGAGATCTATGACCGGGAGTTCTGTAAAATCGACGACTACTCACGATGATTCTCGCCGGCTTTGGAGCATGCGGGTCATTATAGATGGCCTCTTCCGCTGCCTCCTTGGTAGTCTTGCTGCACCACCAGTTCGCATACGAAATGAAGAAGAGCTGCTCCTTGCTAAAGGCAGCGAGGCCAGGGATGAGAGGGTCGGGGGATGATTCGTCGTGCTTTTTCCAGGCATGGAATGCGGCTGTGAGTCCTCCCGCATCTGCAATGTTTTCGCCCAGGGTCAAGCGTCCATTTACGTGCAGGGGTTCCGAGCCGGTGCCAGGGACCGTGAAGTTGGAATATTGGTCGATGAAGCACTGGGCTCTGTCCTCAAACGCTTTCACCGTCTTCTCGTCCCACCAGTCGGTGTAGTTCCCGGTTTCATCGTAATGCCGACCGGTTGAATCGAACGCTTGAATGAACGTAAGCATGGAACTTCGCTTCGGTAGTTTCCCGCTTACCATGTGAAAGCTCATGTCCACTGACAGCCCCAAAGGCTCCGTAAGCCAAGTACAAGGGAGCAGAAGGACCATAGAAGACTGGGGGCTGCATTATTCCGGCAGGGAAGACAATTTCGTTTCCAGGAGGGTTATAGTAAGCGTTGACCGTCGGGGCTGTCATCCCCCACTCATCTCGATTTGTGGGCTTGCCCAGCTTCGACCATTCTCGGTGAACGGAGAACTTTGCAACGGCTAATTCATTCTCAAAGAAGGTCTCGTTCGAGATCTTGAGGTCCTGATAGTACTTCTTCACATCCTCAGGGTCCATAACATTCGGGCTTTTCGTAGGGTAGCCAATCTTCTGGATGATGTTCTCGACCTTCTGAATACCCAGCTTTCTGACATCAGGGGACATCCAAGATGTCTGGTCCAAAGTGAAAACAAATCGCTCCTTGATGTCGGACACAACCTTGTCTCCGAGCTCCTTGGACCCCTGGGTGAAGGAGTCAAGAACATAGAAGCGGCTCAGAATCCAACCAAGATCATTGTCAGTCTGCTTGATGCATTTGCGCCATCGCTCCTCGGTAGCTTGCGGATCCTTTCCTTGCAGCTTGTTGTTGAATTCACGAAGAGGCTTCACAGCAGAATCTTCAATGCTGTCTGAGTATGTCTGGATAATCTTCCATTTCAGAAAGGCCTGAACCGTCTTCCTGGATGTTTCACCAAGTATTTTAGACAGTGATTCCATGTAGGAGGGCGATCCAACGATTAGACGATCAGTTTCGAAACCAGACGGCGCCAATTTGGAGATGATATCGGAGAAGGAAACTTCTGGAAGCAAGGATGAAGTCTCCTTGATCGTTCTGGGATTGTAGTACTTGGTCACGTCCTCTTGAGATTGGGTATCCGGTGCGGCATCTGCAAGCTTCTTTTCGAAGGTCACAACGTCACTGGTCAGGCCTTCAGCCTCATCATCAGTAAAGCTCTCAAGAACTTCTTTGACTACTGTCCTGTACTCGTCCACAGTCTTTGTGTTGTTGTAGTACTCTCTTGCTGGAAGTCCGATCTGGCGGGGAGGGGTGACAAAGATGGCAACAGAGTCAGGGTCACGATCATCAGGCTGAAGAATGTTAGACCAAGAGCAAGAGCATCAATATAAAAGCTGGCAGCTTACTTACAGAGACATATGGAGAGACCAATGCTTCAACGCCAGCTTCGACCAGGTATAGAATCGCATTTGTTAGGTTCTTCTCGGTGCCATCGGCGGAAACAGAGCTTGTCGAGTAAATCGTTTCTAACTCGGACAACATCCCTTCCAAGGGCTTCAGACCGCGCTTTCTAACTGTTTCTTCATCTAAGCAAGCACTGTATGCTGCCTTCAACTTCTCGAAGTTGTCCGTGTCGTCGGAAGGTTCAGCAGTGGGCTCCTGCTTCGTTGAAGGCTTGGGAGCTTGCGAGGCCTCCAAGATGTGGCGGAGTCGGGTTTGAGCGTTCTCAGCCATGGTCGTTCCAGCGAAGAGAGACCCTTGGTCGGGGCGCATATCATGACGCTCTCTCCAACCTCCACAAACATATTGTTCGAAATCGGTACAGGGATCGATTTTGGCGTAGTTTGGATCGAGATTATAGAGGATCTCGGAGGCTGCATGTACACATTCCGGAGACTCGCAGAGCGCTGGTGAAATAACGCGTGGGGATGGGTTTTCCGCTGGGTTGTCTGGTGGTTCGGTACAGTGACTTAATAAGCTAGGAACATTGAGACGTAGGCCATAGACGGATGACGCTTACTTGGTAGAATTGTCCAGAGGTAGTAAACAATTGAGACAACAGACACAATTGAGAAGATGCCATACCCCGTCTTGGAGTGCCAGGCCCGTTTAGGCCTATAGTGTATGGCACTCAAAGAACTGTCAGGAGGTTCATCCTGAGAGTACCTACGGCTATAGAGAGGTATATCCTTTTCGTGTTCTATATTGAACCCATCAGATTGAAGAGTAGACGAATCACTGTACAAATGCATTAGCATTGTCGTCGTGGAATCAAGTTGGTCTTAGGTGGTAAATTGACCTTGCTAGGGACAACCTAGCCATGTTGTGGTGATGGGTATCGCATTCGCCAGTGGAACAGAAAATGGAATTCAATCAGTATATGTAGTGGCTAACAGCAATAAAAAATCGCTAAGCAAACAGCCAATGGACGAACTCTGGCATATCAGCTGGCGAACAGAAGTATGAGTAGAAGCGAGGATCTCCCTCGAGTCCTCCGGGGGAGTTTCAGGTCGATGTCGTCACATGTCCATGCAATGATGAGTCAGCCAATAAACTTTTGGTCGTCACTAGGTACCGATAAGTACTGTACTCGACGAACCCCGCCATTCTGAAGAAGAAGGATGATGAGCATGTCAAAGCTCACACAGCGCGAGCGAAAAGCTGCGCCACTAAAGACGTGGCCTGGCATGTTCGAACTTCGAAGAAAAGAAATGTCCCCAACGGCGGGCGACCGACGCTTGAGATCAAACCAACAAGGTCTGCAGAGAGAGAGCACATAATACCGAGAACAAGGGTGCAATTCTGTCCCATGGTATTATAAGTCTTCAATGGCATCGAGGCATGACTTACGTGGAAGGCTGTTCTCATTCGATTCCCAACATGATAACTTAAACGATCTCATCACTGTTTCTGGGCACTTGCTGTACCCCACAAACTCTGTCGAACTTTATGTCGATTTAGCTCAGGGCATCTTCCGTGGTTCGACTCGTGTACGGCAAAACATCCATGGTTGGTCTTCTACCCAGACTGGACAAGGAATCAATGCATTGTTTGCGATCAATGAAGCATGAAAGTACTTGAACAAAAGCTTTCTTCGACTTGCTCTGATTTATCTTCGGAAAAAGCGGCTTCAGAAACGTTTCCCCTGCTACCGAGGACTTCAACGATAATACAACGCTCCTGGGCATCTACTGAGATACATCTAGTAAGAGCGATTCTAAAGGGGCAGCTCCGGCCGGTTCTGTGCTATGGCCGATTTGCATGAACCGACATGACTGTCACTGTTGCGACTGGTAGTCTTCTCTGTGTTTATATATCTGCAGGCTGCCGGGTTGATGGCTTGCCCCTTTTGATTCCGTGCACTCAGATTGTAAGATTTTCCACGTGGGCTCCAGTAAAATGGTAGCCTTGATAATTCGGGATCTGACTGCAAGTACGGAGAAGATTATAAGCATGATGCATACAGCATCATCAATTCCCTGTACCGTCTGCGAAGCAACGACGAATTCTCCGCCACCTCTAGGTATGCTAGTATTGCGAATAAGGTGGTGCCACCCGACTGGATGGATGCAGTTCACCAGTGCCACAACCACGGAGTCAGTACGGAGTATTAGTCCAACAGTTGAACTAATAGTACTTCGTAATCATTTCCCCCCAGCTCCAGCAAGCTGACCGTTGATCCGGTATGGAGCCGAGAGAAATCCGAGAAAACGGTCAAGGCGCCTCACTTTCAGTCAGTATAGGACTCTCACCATTCCAAGTCTTCAGGTACGAGCTTATTATCTCCAGCTTTGCAGAGGCGGGACTCATTATTGCGCCAGCCAATAAGCCTGATTAGTAGAGAGTAATAGTGTCCACTGTCAACATTAGGTAGGCAATGAAAGCCTGATCCCTTTTCCTACCCATTCTTCAGGTGATCAAGGAAGCAACGCAGAACTGGTGGAGAATAGAGAAAGAAGGCGAGCATCGGGATTTGAAAATGTATGAGAGACGCTCGAGAAGTATGGATCAAGATGCCGGAAGATCGAATGCACAAGATAAGGATCAGCAAGATTGAATTGCACAGCCTTGCAAGTTGCAACTATTAATGGGAACAAACAGAGCACGGAGTCTGTCCGTGGACCGTTGAGTCTTGACCCCAAATCTGCGAAATGACATATTACGTACGTATCAAGTTTCAACGTTCTCAGTCTGGACTCTGAAGTCTCCCGATTGCTGTCACTTGTGGATCGGTAACGGCTGGCTCGCAATAGTAGTTCCCCGGCGTGTTATTCGTTTGACCTTAAAAACCTCGCAAACCCGATGCCTGGGGTTGCTGCAATCATAACCTTATAACCTTATATTATTATCAGAGATAATAATGCATTTCGATGAACCAAAGGGGCGTGCATAAAGATCGAAGATTCTTCGTCCTCGCTGCGTTAGGTTGCGGGTAAAACAAGCTGCCTCAAGAGCCGAAAACGAAGCTCTTAATGATGATCGCCTTAGAAATACCACACGGGGGAGCAACTGTGGTACCTTTCTGCAGCCATTGGCCAATGAAGTTGACTTATCTTCACGAAGCGGGGAGCTCGAGCTCTGGACCTCGGGAGCGTGGAAAACTTGAAAGAAGGTTGTTTTCGCCAAACCGATGGAACAAGGATGATGGCCGTTTATGATCTCCACAGAAGTGAAACCGAATCAGAAGATCTGCATGGTGAAATTTCCCGGATATCAGTGCTGAGTGCTGCTGCTGCGTTCCATGAATTTTGACATCTACCCTGTCATTG
The DNA here is from genome assembly GCA_027569715.1 of Hamigera avellanea. NCBI lineage: Eukaryota > Fungi > Ascomycota > Eurotiomycetes > Eurotiales > Aspergillaceae > Hamigera > Hamigera avellanea. The sequence goes on from JAPDKU010000103.1 coordinate 5,546, forward strand.
GTGCAGCTAAGAATCGTCGCTGTTGCAAATTGCAATCCTTTCACTACTACTCCGTACTGTCACACCCACAACATTTGCGCCGGCTTGACTTCGCTCCGAGTCGGACCTCAACAAGGCACCATTGAAGACTGATGAAGATGCCGATACGCCTTCTTCTTGTAGCGCTTTCGCAGTATGTCAATGAGGATCGACTGCGACCCTAGTTCTCCTTTATGATGGCTTCGCTTAGTTTCCCCTCTTATTGTTTGTTTCCACCTGCCACCCGGGAGTCGGGACACCGTAGATTATCTCCACCAGGAGTGGAAGCGGCGATGAAGGACCTGAAGGCTGAAACAATTCGAGAGGCGACAGCCGCGACAGAACCACGGATCCGGCACAAACACATCCATCAAACACGTGGTTCTGGAGTCGACCACTCTGAAAGAACAACAATCGCAATGTTTGTGTGGGCCACTGGGCCTCGCCCTTCTTTATTCTCTTTCGGGAGTCGGGACAACCATAGAAGCCGGGAGAAGCCTCTCTAGCCTTGGCAATGGACCAATGCTCAATCTCTGTGCGACACTGCGAGGAAAATCTTATATTCTTAGCCCATTCTTGGGACCATGAACCCGCGATGGATTGAGAGGAGTCGAGGACATCCACGACCAGTTTGGGATTCATCTCCGGGACGCTTTTCAACGCAAAACACTCAACTGTCTGCCAATCCTTACCGAACGTGTCTTGTTTCGGTACCTGACGGAACAAAGCGCTGGACAAAAGTACGCCAAAAGAGCACAGAGTCCGCATGGGGTCTGACTAGAGCAGTGGCAAACCAATGCTGACAGGCGGAGGATGGTAGAAGAGAAGGCCCCTGCCTTAGTCCTGCGACGGTGTCAGTTGGGTCCTCCAAGATGAAACCGGACCACGAATTTCCTCGGGAAGTTGGGAACCGACCCCTCTTTCCTTTCTCGGCACAAGAGGACACTGTGCTGAAGATATCGAGGAACGATTAGTTGGTAATTATTTCTTGCAAGGAGTAAGATACCTAATAATACCTGAAATAGCCGTAATTCTTCCATGCTGGTGAACATTTAATATAGCATGTTCTGATGAGAATGGGAAAGACCACACAATAGGTCCATTGTTTACTCATACTTCGTTTGTTGCATGTCCATGACTGATGATTGGTGAATGCCAAGTCATTCGGTGGGAGAAGCTGCGGGGCCAGCCCATGGCCATGGGCATGGGTACCTAGTCCTAGGTGCTCCGAGGTACTTGTTGAAGGAGTACAAGCCTACAAGGACTCGTAAAAAACAACCAAATAAGGGCATTGTTCAAGAAAGCAGTCAATAATTCTCGTACTACTCCGTAGTTCACTTCACCGAATGAGATATATCCTTGTTTTCTCGATGAAAAGTCACGATAACCTGGATCGAGAAAAACCCACCAAGCACGGTACAAGGAGTGTCTCGTCTGTCGATTCGTTATTGAAAACTAAGCTGGTCTCGGTTGCTTCCGTAGCAGCCAATTTGATAGATGACATTGACAACTGATCGTTGGAAGCGAGTCGCGCTTTCGACCAATAATACCAAAGGCCAGACAGTGCCTGAAGAGGCTTAGGAGTAATAGCTCCGATGCTGAGCTATCTTCTGGCACGGCTCGACCACGTGTGGAGTCCCCAACAAAGCTCACCCACGACCATGGAGATAATTGTGTGTCTGATAGACTATGGGAGCCCAAAATATTCGGACTTTTTTCAGTGCGGTAATCCGTCAGAATGAGACCCTTGTTCAATGTTGAAGCGAAATAGTACTCCGTATATAATTAGTAAATACAGTCAAGGATGAATGATCCATATGTCATGGCGCTGGCTGCAGTGCTTGGCAATGGCAGGAAGCATGAGGAAAATTCGGTCAGCATTGGCGCATGGCTTACCGTGAGTAAAGGGGGCTTGCTACTCGATCTGTGCGAAGCTCGTGGGCCAGTTTTATAAGGGGGAACAATTTAGAACAGGAACTATCAGGGGAGTTCGGCAGGCCGCTTATGGAGTCCTGCCATTGGGAGCCCATTCCGGGGTCTAGTGAGCCGCCCGGCGCCGCGTGCTTGCTCGAACCCTCTAACCCTGTCTGGTCGCCCTCGGCGCGGTCTCCAGTGGAACTTAGCCAGACCCGCGCCAACCTTCACAGGTCTGGTCTTATTTCTTCAAGACGAAAAAACAGCCTTTTCCCGCTCTCCATCCCCTTCGATAACGAGAGCCACTCTGCTGGACCATACCCCCGTCGGATGGCTCGATCGAATTGAAGAATCCCGCGACACTACCACCACCGGTTGACTGCTTGTCCGCTCGTACCTTTTCACTTCCATCATCCGTTCTACTCGCGAACGGCAGAGATGCACCACTTCTCCTTACAGTGATAACGGCATTCCCTTTCCTTTCCTCCGTCGACACCTTCATCCATTGACCCCTCAAGCGGACCGAGTAGACGAGATCGATCTAAAACTCGGCTCCCTGTTCTGGTGACCCGATTCTTTGTTCTCACAAACGTCAATTCAGCGACGTTGCGGGTGCGGTTCCGGAAACTTTGCGCCACTGTCAGACTCGTCTGAGGTTTGGAACCTCCACTAATATTGTTGCACGAGTCGGTCCCTATTGTCAGCTCCAACACCGACTCCCACGTCAAGCCATTTCACATAGTTCTATTTCTTTTCGATCCTGCGACCTGAGGTCCTGCAGTTAAAGAGTCAGCTGCGCTGCCTCGATAGGACACATCGGACTGCTGCGGTACCCATTCAATCAGTCAAACAAACCCCGAAAATCAGCTACCGGAACAATCGAACTTGTCGAAGTTTAGTGGCTATATTATTTTGCGCGTCTCTTCACCACATTGAATAATATTGCGAGGTAGGTATGGAATCTCGGGTCATCATCTCAAAACACGTCTTACATCTGCTTATTTTCGTAGGAAGCACGGTTATCTGGTTCTTTTCGACTAGGTTGGTTTACACCCTGTATTTCCACCAAGCATACACTGCGTCCTCGTATTCTGAGCCAGCTATTGGGGCATGTCTGAGGCTCGTCTCCTGTCCGAACTTAAGTCGCTTGGCGCAATCATATCCCTGATTCAGCCCGTGAAGACAATGTCACTACTCGAGCACTGAACTTTTACACGGATTCAGACTTGATCGGACGTTGAAGTGGACTAACGGCATCGTTCGCAGGATTTTCTCAGTAACCTGACACACTCACGATGGGTTGCATGAGTTCGAAAACCGCCGACCCGGCGGATAAAGAAGCCGTTCAGCGAAATGCCAGGATCGAAAAGGTCCTGAAGACGGACAAGAAGACAATGGATAGAACCATCAAGATCCTTTTGCTTGGTACTTATCTCTCTTCTTTCTATCCGTTTCGTCCTAGTACTAAGACGTCCTTCAGGTGCCGGAGAATCGGGCAAGTCGACAATCATCAAACAAATGCGAATTATTCATGCCGGAGGCTTCCCCGAGGATGAACGCCGTCAGACACGAGCAGTTATCTACTCAAACATCGTTATTGCGTTCAAGGTCTTGCTGGAAATCATGCGCGCGGAGAATATTGATTTTGAACACGAAAAGACCAAGGTAAATGCGACTCTCAGGTTCCGCCGAAAACGGCAGATGGAAACCATCTTCGTCCTTAGCTAACCACTGTCATATTCTAGCCGTTGGCAGAACTCATAGATTCTTCGGAACCGGATGTGGGTTCGGATGAAGCTTTCTCAGATCTGAAGATCCGGGATGCTATGAGAGAAATGTGGGAAGACGATGGGGTTCAAAAGGCTGTTGCTCGGGGACACGAATTTGCTCTTCACGATAATTTGCATTAGTAAGTCCAACAGGGTTTGGCTTCCCGCTCCATCTCTAACGGTGCCCTTTGTCCTGCAGCTTTTTCGAGTCACTCGATCGCATATTCACACCGGGATGGCTGCCCGACAACCAAGATATGCTACAAGCTCGTCTTCGGACAACGGGTATCACGGAGACTCTCTTTGAACTTGGCCAAATGAATTTCCGAATGATGGACGTCGGTGGACAACGGTCGGAGCGAAAGAAGTGGATCCATTGCTTCGAGGGCGTTCAATGCCTTCTCTTCATGGTTGCGCTGTCTGGCTACGATCAATGCCTCGTCGAGGATCAGAATGCCGTAAGTACCAGGTTTCCTCGGCTGTTGGCAATGGAACGATTTTCTAAGCGCAGATTAACCACAGAATCAAATGCACGAAGCAATGATGCTTTTCGAGTCACTGGTCAATGGAGAATGGTTCAAGCGGAAGCCCATCATTCTCTTTCTCAACAAAATCGACCTGTTCAAGGGAAAGCTCGCGGTCTCTCCCATCTCCAAGCACTTCCCAGATTACAACGGCTCGAACACAGATTTCGACGCCGCCGCAAGGTATTTTGCCGATCGTTTCCGAGGTATCAATCGGATACCCGATCGTGAGATCTACATCCACTACACTAATGCTACGGACACGACATTGTTGAAGGCGACCATGGATTCGGTGCAAGATATGATTATTCAGAAAAATTTGCACACTCTGATTTTGTAAAATTTCCTTGAAGGAATGTTCAGCTTGATGATGTTCGTCGCTGACATAGTATGCAGATACTAATTTTCCTTCTCTATCCATCATCTCCCATTGCATGTTGAAGCGTTTCTTTGTCTTATCTTACATTCGTCTATATACTTTCTTACCTTTCTCACAAGGCGTCTTGATGAGTCATCGGCTCGCTGCTGCATCATTTGTGCTTGATTTTGCATGAAAAGGGCTTTTCTGTGCTACATCTCCTCGGTTCAGCGGCGGTCTTGTTTCCGCGGATGTATACCACTTTTAACGAGTTTCGTTACATTATCGGGTGGATATTTCCTTTCTATGTGACTGCTTTTTCTTTCACTTCCCTCCAATACTCTTTTCTTCTCTGGCCCATCTTTTTCTTTTTCTTTTCTTTTCCTATTATGCATTTAAGATTTGTTAACGGCTGTCCAAATACTGGAAATCTCCTGCATTGCCCGTACCCACCTATTCTCCAGGGAGCTAGCTTTGTCTATTAACCATTATGAAACTCAGCTCTTGGTTGAAAATTATCTTCGAGGCGAACCGGTTCGTGGTAGAGATTCGGTAATAGTACGCTTTGATCCAGCAGCTATAGTGCTTGAGCTTGTATAGTCCCGACAATAGCCTTTGTCTGTTGCTTCCTGATTATACAGGCTGTAATTTGTGTGGACAAGTTGTGGTAATCAATACAAATCACGTTGTACGCTCTTTTAATTTGTATGTGCAGCTTAGTGTCTACTGAGCTTTTCGCTGCTATATTAGGTTTTGATAAATGTTGGATGGAACTGCATCGTAGTTGATGTGTTTTGAGGGGAAGGTCAGCAGTGTGTGACTGGGCTTATATAAGCACGGCGTCCGCATGATCAGTGACGCCGACCTCCGGATCAACTTCGATTTGCCTCTGACGCTTGAACCGGCTTCACTCCGACAGCTCCAATCCCCTCATTCTCATACTCTCTGGCACTTCTCAACGCCAGAATGCTGTCGTCCTCTCTACGCCGTGCAGCTTGGGCCCCGATTGTGCCAATCTCTGGCATCTCTCAGACTCTTGCCTCTTCCTCAAATGCTGTCGTCGGTGTGACTCGGCATGTGCATCAGCGCCGGTACTCCTCTTCCTCCTCGAAACCTCCAGTCCCACCAAGTGATGGCTCGAGACGGATCGATACCACTCCCTCAAAGAACGTGAGTCCTTCGGGAGAGAAGCGGGAAGGTAAGGCCGCCAGACGGAGGGCGAAGGATGGCAATGGCCGACATGGATCTTCCAAGTCAAACCAGCATGCAGCCTTGGCCAATCTGCCCAGCGTCCCCTCAACGCAGCATGTGCAGCCACATGGTACGTTCAATCTCTCAGGGCCTCTCTGTCCCCGCGTTCTATTGCTATCCAGTGACTTCGAAACTGACATTTTTGTTTTTCTTCATTGTCTACAGACCTCCATATCGCATCATTCTTCTCGATCCACCGACCTATCTCCGTTACCAGCACTGTACCTCCAACGTCGAGTGCAGAGGCGTTCGATGCAATTTTCTCCTCGAAGAAATCGACACGGACACAACCCGACGATGTGATCTTCACCCTCTCGTCTACGGTCAACTCCATGGAGACTGCGGCCCACAACATGTCAGAACAAGAGGATCTGCCGAACCTCTTGAACCGGGTGTCTCTCAGCCACATGGAAGCCGAATCGAACCAGCTCGACATGTCCGATATGAAGTTGTCCATTGAGGAATACGCGCGACGACTTCGCCCATTCCACCCTCCCCCGGCTCCGGTCCCCTTCGACGAGGCCCAGGATGCCATGAACGCCGAAGAGCTCCTGTCCCAGACCTACTCCACTGTCCTGACCATTCGTGAGTCCACCCACGCCGATGGGCGCAAGACATATGAGGCTCACACCACCCCGTACGTTCGGACAGATGACATGGAGGCCCCGTCTGCTTTCGAGAGCGAGGCGATCATCGACTCACCCCACAGCTCCGGAACCACCTACATCGAACGCATGCGCAACAACCGGACGATGCATGCCATCAGCACCAGGAGACGGCGTATAAGGAAGATGAAGAAGCACAAGTTTAAGAAGCTGTTGCGGAAGACGAGAACGCTGAGGCGTAAGCTTGACAAGTCTTAAAACGCTGTTTCATCTCAAGCGTTCTGCCTTGCATTGAGTCGTTCTCTCCTACATCTCTTTCGATTCTCAATTCCTGCCTCCTCTTTCTCTTTTCTTTGCTCTCTCTGCATCTCTACCGGTTCGGATATTCTCACACCTCATAAGAAACAAACTCTTGGCCTGTTGTGATCGGCCAATCTCCTGTTCTTATTCTTATTCGTCGCAGTCTGTTGGGGTCATGGCATCGTAGCTTTTTTTTTTCTCCTATTCTATTCGTATCATACATATACATGCATATTGCACATGCATCTTTCTTTGCTTCAGTTGCGCAATTCGTATAGACAGGTCCTTGGCTATGACATCTCAATTGTCTCTGGACTGGTTTACACATCAATGGAAGGAAGACCTTATCACTTGGCCTCTTTTCGCAGCTGAGTAGAAAGTTGCACAGCAAAAGTAAATAATTTAACATATGAGCGAGGGAAGCCTAAGCCCAGAAAAACCCAATGCAATGAATCCAACAGAAGAAAAAAAAGGGCCAGAGAACTGAAAAACGAAAAAGACAAAGAGCATTTCAGCATTGCCATGTAACAAACGACCCTTAGAAAACAGGATCAGCGACTCCCATAAAGTACAGTTCAGCGCGGACCTTGTGATCATGCAATGTATCTACCACAACCATCCTTCCCCCCGTGTCCGAACGATCGACATAGTCTACAACCCTGTTTCGGCATAACAGTTGGGATTATAACTTGCTTGTCCATATTTATGAAATTATTCGAAAGCTTCTCCTTCGCCGTCTTCTTTCCCCACCTCGCCTCGTCCCCCGTATCGTATCGTATCATATCGTGGCTCTTGGGAGATAATGACAGGATGCATGCCACTACCTGGATTGGAAGCGAGAAGGCCAAGAAACCACGTCGGGAAACGGAAGATCAAACAGCCTGAAGCATTTGTCGACCAGAAACTCAAGGTTGCGGCTGTTCGAATCACCCGTTTCACCCGAAGCGCAGAGGCGCCTCGCATTTAGCACTTAACGTCAAGCCCCGAGCGAGAGTTCATCAAAAGAGCAACGATCAACCCGTACAGACCTGTAGACGGAAAAAAAGACATGGGTCAGCAAATGCGACCGATGCGTAGGATAAATATCAAGCTGGCCGGGGAGAACGGAGGAGAATAGTACTTACCCAAGACTTCAGCGAAAATGAGAATCAAAATCATACCGACGTACAGTCTGGGTTGCTGAGCTGTTCCGCGGACACCAGCGTCACCGACAATACCGATGGCAAAACTGAAACGAAGGATCAGGTAATTAGTTTCGCCGTTGCGTTGTCGATCGGGCTGCCAGGGGGGTATAGGGCTTAACGGCCTTCGACTTACCCAGCTGCCATACCAGCAAGACCGACGGCGAGACCTGCACCCAACTGAATGAAACCGGTGTACAAGGGCAACTGCTGCTTCAGGTCGTTGGCGACCAGGACTGAAACGACCAGTCCGTAGATACCGATGATACCCGCCATGACGATGGGGACAATGTCTGATCGCACCCGAGTCAGCAAACCCATCATCCATACTCATTGTATTGCAGGAATCGGTGCAAGTTCCGTATTCAAGTTCGAAAGGTCCAACGTACTCTTAACGATCAGGTCGGGTCTCAGGACGGCCATTCCGCAAACACCAACACCAGCCTTGGCAGTTCCATAGGCAGCTCCGAAGCAGGTGAAAACGATAGCGGAGGTGCAGCCCAAAGCACCGAAGAAGGGCTGTATATCTCAAGCATCAGTTATCAAGGTCCCAATTCGAGAACAAGGAAGGCTGTCGGAAGTGGTGCAAAACAAGGCCGACGGTCGGGGGTGTGGTGTCGTAGCGAGGAACGGAGCGTTGTAGACTCACCGCATAAACCGGACTGTTCGACGAGAAGAATTAATCAGTCAGAGAATTCCATTATATTGCCGCTTGAAACGATCGATATAAAGCGTAATGGTGATGAACTGTCGGTCAAACCGATAGCATAAGGTACTGAACCGAAGACGACTTACCAGAGTTCAGTGGCCATTTTGATTGAACGACTGGACTCAGGAGGAGTCAAATCAAAGAGATAAAGTTATAAAGGTGTCGAGGCGACTGGAGCGGGTAGTCAAGGGTCGTAGATGCGACCGTCGGGTTGATACTGAGGTAGCTGGACGTGGGAGACGGAGATGAGGTTGGAGGCGAACACGCTGGTTGCTTCGGGGTTGAAGCTCAGCCACCAGCCGCGAGTGCTATTCACGTGACTCTTCTTGGCGTTGTGTAGATCTGCAAGAGAGTATACCTCAGCTCATCATCTGTAGATTATTGAGATAGCCTGTCAGCAATAATAAGACCCTACGACCGAGGAATCTAAGGCGATTGATCAAGATTTCTATCTATCAGTGTTCATCGAGACCGGCATCTTCCGCCTGGTGTCGGGGCTAGATTGGTTCTCCTCATCGCCGACATGAAACAAATTCATCATAACGTATGAACTTTTCTTTTTGCGACCCAAGCTAGTATAGTTCCTATATAGTACTGTGCTGGGAAGTTGTGACAAAATTCCCGGAAAGTGGCGTTCACCACAGCAAATCTTCCGGAGTGAACATTGATGGGGGACCGAGATTCACGGCTCAAAGCAGCTACTAAGCTTTTATTCGACTTTCAACTCTACCCGAGAGCCAGGCACGTCAATTTTGGTGTTCGAGCCTGGTGCCTCTTCTGACAATATAGCTCCTGTCATGGGCCGTGAGTACGTCATTGCTTTCTCAGAGAGTGCGCTGAAGTAGTTTGGGAGAACAACCATATCCTTCTGGTGCTCGCCCTCAATAGCTGACGAGATAGGTATTTCGGCATCAGTCACGACTCCAAATTGATATGTGATGGCTTCTCCTTCGTCCTTCGAGGACCCTAGCCTCGTGTTTTCTGGATTTACAGAGACAAAGAATTGGATGTAGTCGCCGGCTCTAGCCACCTGTGAGAGGTAGGAGAGATCATCGACAGTTGCCCCCATGTCGAATGGAAAGGGCAGATCTGAGATCGGCTCTGCTTCGGAGGCAGCGAATAGGTCGTTGACGGTCAGAAGTTCGCTTGGACCAGATGCATCTGAGAAACTGGTCTCCGGGTCCAGCGAAAGTAAGCCTTGTTTTTTCCCCCATCCGCCGCCACCGCTCATGACACGATGAAGTTTACCACCGGTATGAATCGACTCGATCACACGCTTGTGGACATCCACTTCGTATGGGTTGATGCTGCAGTCGGGCTTCTCAACGAGTGCCCAGACAGAAACTCTTTGATCCACGATGTTTTGCTCTGCGATATAACGTGGAAGCTCCTTCTCCAATTCACTGGAAGCTGGCATTGGCTCGGCTGACTTGCCGTCGACGGATTTTGTTACCTGGCGCAGAATATTGCCCATGCTCGTGACGACCTTCCTTCGCTGGCTCACGGGATGTAGTGGGATGACCATTGAATCGTGCACGGCGTTCGCGTTAGATTTAACCAGACACTGTGAAAGATCAACGGACTGGTTCAGAACAAGCTTTCTGGAAGATGTATCACAATGCCAGCGCATTCCGAAGAGTGTGTTCTGGTTTCCATTGATGAAAACAGTGTTGGCGAGGCGCAACCCAACTTCATACGGTGCGCATGATGCTGTTGTCTGAACCGAAAACACAAGGGCTGATTCCTCAGCACCAGTGCTTCGAATCTGACGAGTCGGGGCAGCTTTTCCCTGTACATCTGCTGCATTCACAAACAGAAGGGACATGCCCTCGCATTCTGCTGCACTTGCACTATCCGCGTCATCGGGTCCCATCTCATTTTGAGGCTCGCTGCGAGGGACGGGCAATTTATCAATGACCGCTGCGATCGCGTGTAGAGGAGTTGACGGGTCGTCAATGGAGGCTTCTCTGTACAGCTGATTCATCCATTGTTCGAGAAATGGGCTGGATGTGTCAATCCAAGGGGCGAAGCTGGGCGTAGCTAGAAGAACCGGAATCCTGGTTATCCCCGAGGATGATGGTATCGTGGGTAGGCTCGATATTATATCATCTAGCGTCTTCTGAACAGTTAGCAATGAGGAGTCACATGACGAATTGAGAACTCACAATCTTCTCGGGGGTCTTTGTAAGCCACGTACAGGCGAGCGGATGGTCATGAACTATAGCTTGCACTTGCGAGCCATACCATCTCTGTGCGATGCTCCAGTTCCTTGGAAAGGAAATCGAGCGACCGATGCTCGGCGTCCTCCATGATGATCGACGGCAACCAAGTGGCTGCCGAAACGGCGCTCGATTGCAGGCCAGCCTTGCCGCTGGCATTGAGCTCGGGACGCGCCCGGATATTACGGGCATAAAAGCATAGATGTCAGTGGCAAGGATTCAGTGGCCAACTGAGAGTGCTGGGTGTTGAGACTGGGATCAAGTATTCGCGTACCGAGAAGCTTAAGTAGCGATGCGGAGTCCCGAAGATGCTGCATTGCCAAGACTCAAAGGGCATCGAGTGCATTAGTCAGAATGAAATGAATGCTCGATAAAAAAGTCAATAATAATTCAATGAACACCGGTCTTTTATTTTACTCGATCACCTGTAGCAGAGGTGTATATATACCACCGGATCTCACTTCTTCATCCAACTATACTGAAGAACACCGACCGGCAACCTTGTCGTATACTCTACATATATTATCAGAAATAGTATAAGGGACTCCATACTTGCAAGCTTTACGAGTTAAGTAGTATGGGTATGGTTTAACTGCAAAGTACCTTTCTGTTATATATATATTTTCATGCTCTGTGGAGTGTAGTATCATTAAAGGTGTTTGTGTTCCCTTTAATCATTATAATGGATCGTCTTAGGGTGCGATGTCATCTGAAGAGCGCTCATGCCTTCTTATGATGATACCTTGTAGTTGACGCAAGGTGCCAGGCAACCCGACTTTCTGCGTCTTGAATGGACTCCAAGAATGGAAGATAAATGCCATGCATAAGCTTAGAACCACACAGCCCTACAGCCCTACATTGACACTCTCCACCGCGCCACAGAAAGTTCAAAGTGGGTTTGCGTCAATACTGCGTTTATTGGCGATATGGAAGTCATCCAAATTAATACACGGGCAATTACTCAACATCTGCTCACTGATATCTCTTGTTCTCTAGCAATTCACTGACTCATCATTGGATGGAAATAAGGGGTCAAGCTTTAGTCTTCATAGATTACGATCGACAGAGGGAACCGAGAATTTTCGCAACGTGCCCAACATAACATATCGCAGAGGAGCGGGGGAAAGTTGGGACTTGAGATAGTTAACAAGGCAAAGCAAGAATGACAGTACTGCTTAATATTTTGTTTTCCTGATTTAGAAACAGCTAGGTTTTTTGGAAGCTTGTTGCATTATGATTGGGAACATAAGGGGAAAGTTCCACAACGTAGCTTTTACGCAAACTCAAAGGAGATATGGACTTGTTGGAAGTCACCGGATGAAGAAGAAAGAGGAAGGATGGAAGGTTAGCGCCTTGCTCTAGGCAGCGGAAATCCGGCCGCTTCGAAACTTGGCAGCTTTAGCCAATCAGAAAGTGAGGCTAAGACATGAGCCACAGTTGGCAGTGAAAGCATGACGTCGTGCTCAGCCTAGAATTGACTGCACGGAATCGTTTGAGTGCCAATGTCCGGGGCCTGACGCCAGTACTTTCCCAAGGTCTGGACGCTATTTAAAGACTCTGTCGCCTTGCCCGCCCTTCATCTTCTTACTCAGTTTATCCCCAACTTTTTTTTGCCTCTCTACCTCCCCAAGACATACTTTGAAATCTCTCACAGCGTGCTTACTATCCACTTCACGTCAAAATGCCTTTCACCGCTTCGTAAGTATTTTCCAGAAAGCCTGTTGCAGCTATCACTCCTCATCTGCGCCTCGGTTGATTGCGCCTATTGTGTCCTCTCGGCATGTATAGCCGCAGTCATCGCCTTGCGACCAAGCTTGGAAGAACCTTTACTGACAGGAGACATCCAGCGACATTTGCAAGATCATCTTTGCGATCATCCTGCCTCCTCTTGGTGTCTTCCTCGAGCGAGGATGTGGTGCTGATCTCTTGATCAACATCTGCTTGACCATTCTCGGCTGGATCCCCGGTATCATTCACGCCATGTACGTTTCCTCCATTGTGTCTGGTTTATTGTTGTTGCCTAGGCAGCCCAACTAACGAACTTTGATAGGTACATTATCCTCAAGTACTAGATCGCCCAACACACCGCTTCCTCCAATTCTTCCCAAATCGAATCCGCTCTTGCCTCAAGGGGAAAACTTAATCTACTGCTTAATGATACGAAATCTCGAATCTCTTGAACGGTAATGACTTTCCGAATCAGCACGGAGTGCAATGATCAACCTGGTTCCGTGGAAGTCCGGCCGGATCCGGTCTAATGCAACCCCACCACTTGGCAACCGACACGCCTTGATGTCCAATGATTTTGCAGCGCGAAGGTCGTCTCAGTCGGCGCGGGTCCTTTTCCCTCAACTTTCAGCTATGCTTGTTTTCGCTTCGGATGATACCAGCTCATTTGTGTGATACTGGGCCTTTTGTGTTTCTTTTTTTCCCGTTTTGGTAGCTATGGGTCGCCTCGCTAGTTGTTAATGATGGCAATGACATTCCTTGATTGCAGATAGATCACAGTTTCACTGTAGACTCTGATTTTTAGGTGATTCTCAACTGGAATCTGGCAGTTGTCAGATGGTGGTCGAGGTGTAAACAAAGGAGTTTTTGGTGTGGTCTTCCTCAAAATTGGTGAAAACATTAGAAAAGTCGTCGCCGTGTCGCAAATCACCCGACAAGCGAAGAATAGTTGATTATTCCGACCCTGTAATCACTTCAGACAAGTGTGATTTCGAACCAATTACTGGAGCAGGTGAATCCGAGGTGATCCTTGATATTTTGCCTGGAATTTCTGATCTCCCTCTCTGTCTGGATTGAAAGAACTTCCTAGGAACTCAACGAACCATGTCATTCTACGACCAGACCTACGCCGGAGGCTGAATGGAAGAAAGGCATTGAATCTCCAGAACAGATAAGCAATGGCTGCAATAATGCTTCAGTTTCAGCCACGACGCCCAAAGAATCACGGCATCACCTGACCTGACATCATCCCGCACACTCATCGGAGCGAAGCGCCAACACGGCGCGTAACCAACTGCTTTATTGCTTCTCGCCCAAACAAAGCGCTTGCTACTCCTAGACATAGACATCCCCCCTATGTCGGCCTCGTCTCTATCGTTTAGCACAATCTCACCGAGTTTCATCAGGGCGCCTATAGATCACAGCCTCCTGTCTGTCGCAGATCTAGTCTTCTGCATCGCAGCCCATCAACGTCATGATGGACGCAATAACCTCTCTTATGGCGCCCATCTGGCGGGATGAATTTCAGCGCCTCGAATTCGGTTTCAGTTTCACCTCTTTACTATCCCGTTTGTTCCCCTTAGATTTCTTTATTCTGTCTTTCCTTTCTGTTTCTTTGTTACATAGGCATTCCTGCCTCAATCAATTTTACTTGGAGTCTTGACGGTCGAGCATCAAAGTGTTCCCCTTTCTTAATATCGTTCAACTTGCTTTTTAGGATGATATCCCCCAGCTGTAGGAGACATCAGGGGTAGTCGTTCCTCTGTACGATCAGGACCAGGTAAGCTGGTGATGGCACCAGGTCTGTCGGCTACCTTTCCTCTCATTCAACAGCTTTTATTCAACCCATATGGTTGCCGTTTTGCTGACGATCTCGCTTTAGGGCTCCCACAAGATGCCTTCTTCTCCCAGTCGATTGGTCCTCACTGCCGTTCTCCTGTCAATTCGGTTATGCTTTGCCTGTAATTCAGTGCGCCAAACGGCTTCCGTGGTATCTCCGCTCAACACAATCCCAGAATGTGCATCGTATTGTGTCGACAAGTTCATACAAACTGAGTATGCAGCCGGTGCATGTCCCTTGCAGGATGTCGACTGTCTGTGTAGGACAAATACAACAAGCGGATTTACCTTGGGTGAAGCAGCCCTGCGTTGCACACTGTCTTTTTGCTCAAAAGAAGTGTTATCGAGCGCGAATGTCTACAACATCTGTGACTCTGTCTCCGGAGCTTTGTCAAGGACGCATGCAACCATCACGGCTACAATTGTATCACTTATCTCTTCTACAGCTACTGCAACTCAGACAAGAACATCCAGTCCAGAGCCGACGTCATTCGCGGCACCAACAATCCCTCAGCCCCAGTCGACGTCTACCCAGCGCTCGCGGACTCTTTCCAATTCTCAAATCTCATCGGAAACTTCCCCTGCGACGTCTACACCCAGCGCTAGCACAACCACTTCCCGCAGTAAGACCGGCCAGACAACCGTCCAGACTTCTACATCCACTGCCACACCTGCTGAAGGGGCTACGCATTCTCTCAACAAAGCGGCAATTATTGGCGTATCCGTTGCTACGGGGGTGTCTGGGTCTGTCGCTATCGGCCTTGCCTTGTTCTTCTGCTGCAGAAGAATAAGACGTAAACATCAGAAAGAGAAGGAATGCGACACCTTTGAAATTGGGGGCATGATGTCAGAGCCTCCCGACTTCGGTCTGATACCACCAAGGCGTCCAACTCCGGACACTGGGCCATTCTATGGCGCAGGCAATGGTGATCCAGAGACTCGAAGGTTGATGTCCCCATTTCAACCCCCGTTCCAAAACCCGCGGGTCGTTGTTTCTCGACCGGACACCATTAGACTTGTGCATTTCGACGAGGCAGATCAAATTGGCCTTGCAATATTGCCTGATTCTGAAGGAGAGGCCTCGCCCAGGAGTCTTTCATCCCAGCGAACCCTTTCACAATTGCTTCCTGATAAACCGGACTATGAACTATATCCAGAGCCTTTGAGGTTGAGTCGTCAAGGCAACCCTAGACCAATCAGTGGTGGGACTTTATTTGAAGAGGAGGCAGATAGGCCAAGAAATCTTTTCGGCCCTTCCAATGGACACACAGGGCATATGGGATTCGCGGGTAATACCGCTGCAAGTGTACCACACAACAGAGCGCCAGTAGCAGGACTACCGGCGAACCCTCGTGCCATGAAGTACGGGTTTGATGAGGAGCAGATCAGGGTGCCGGTCATGCAAAGTCAAGGTCAGCAAATAAGACCGATGTACCTAGGGCTTGGACCAAGCAGTCAGCCATCTCGCGAACTCACTATGGACCGAGCCCAACCAAATAGACCAGTGCAACTTCAAGGTTCCGATAAGCAGGACTATATCAGTCAATACTGGAAGAACCCTAGTGTTGGGTCCCGCCGGAGCATTGGACAGCCGTTGTCTCGCGGAAAGGCCCGTCGCTCGTTTCACGGCCAAGCATCCAACAATCGTTTGTCTGAAGGCTCGGACACCAGTTTTGAAACAGTTGAATTCGACGACGATCATGACGGTCGTCGAAAATCTCGGCTCTCCGGTGGTGCAAAACCGCTAAGCCCTGTCAAGGAAGCCGTGACTCCGACAAACCACACATACGGAGGCGGTGGCAGTGACTATTTCAGGAGAGCTTCGCCCGTGAAATATCCCTCAATGCCTCGTTCTGCTTCTGTTAGCCCATCTGCAGAGATCATCTCAAGACCGCGCATTATAAAGAGAGATGACATAAAGGAAATCCAGTTACGGGGTGGTCAACTTCGGCGCAAACCTGTGGCCAATGTGTACTCTTCTGGTGATCTACAGATGCAGCAGAGTCGCAGCCCGGTATCGCAAGGCGCTGCTGCGCAGAGGCGATCGATACGAATCGTAGAGTCGTCAGACTTGAGCCCGGAGAATCTAGACAACAGTCTTTTGGGAAAGCGTCGAAGTTACATATACACCGGGCACAATCCGAGCCATTCCTCAGGCGGTATGTCTGGCCGGGAAACCCTTGGGGAGTCGTCTAGCGGGCCTTCGGACAGTTCGACATCTCAGTTGGGAGAAACACTTCCCCCTGAGAGCTCGCTCAAGAACACGCAGAAGAGACCACCGCCCTTAAAGCACAAATTGACTCCCTCGCGAAGAGGAGCGGATCTGATCCTCAGCGTCGACTCAGTGTGACCCCGATCCCGAGTGGACGTCATCGCAGCATCGGTCGGATCGATGTCACTCTGCTTAAACCTTTTACAATTTGCATGCGTGTCTGCTGATGGATGGATATATGCACGTTGCCCTGGGTTATCCAAGGAAATCGAGTGAGCTAGATTTGGGAAAATTCTTCTGACCCATCCTTTATTTATATATACTATTTGCGCTTTCTTAGTATTTTCTTTTTCTTTTTCTTTTTCTTTTTATATTCTATTTTTATTCTATTTTTCCTTTGCTGTAACATATTACCGTTCGTCCTGGATCGTCGCGATTCGATTAGATCCTTTATTTTGATACTGAAGCGCCGCCTGTTGACAGCATTGACTCGCTGATACTTACACAGAAACATCTCTCTTGTCTTTTCCTACATGAACTGTGCAGACATTTTTCACCTTCGCTCACTGTATTCTAAGAAAATTTGAGCCTGCAAGGGGGTTTCCGCACCTTCCCGTCAGTTCTCGTATTCTGTACGGAGTACTCTATTATGATCCTTCACATGCCGTAGCCTAGATTCTGGTCATCATCAGGATCTCTTGCAGAGAGTTAGTTGAACGGGCCATCTATGGTTATCAATCGTCACTAAATACGTGGGATTCTCGATTGGGAAACAATTCTAGCCAGCTCATTCTCACCCTTCGCTATGACAAGAGCTGAATTGACCAGGATCAGGCGACGGAGAAAGCATATGTATAAAATGTCTGTTTTGTTTATTTTTTTTTTTTTGAAACTTTTTTCTCTCTAGCCAGTTTTGATACTAGCTGTGTTGAACAACTCTCATGCTCGGTGACACCATAGAGCTACGATCAGACCGTCGAACGGCCCTGGTGTATGGCGCCTTTGGCAGGGGTTTATGTGCGTCTACAGAGTAGGTACTCTTCGACCACATCTTTCCATCACCACGAAAACCGAACCCTAGTTCAAAGGGACCATTGCAGCCGCCGGGAGTTACTCAGGTTGATGTCCATTTTGGAAGCTGCAAACTTCAAAGTACCCTTTTCTTTTTCCACCCATTCGGTGTCGAGCTGATATCACATGCGTGGCTTGCCTTCCTCGCAGCAGATGGCTTTGGATGGACGAATGGATCTTTTTGGAGGGGTGGCCCCTGCTGATGGCCGAGGGGCTTAAGGTGTGGCTGTATGTATGTATCCTTGCAGTCACAGTACGCAATGCCTCGAATAGAAAGCGAGTAAAAGCAGTAAGCGCCAGTAACGGATGACATCCATGGTCAGCCTGAGTGGTGCCTGGGGCTTGCCAGCACAACCTTGAACCTTACGCCGCAGTGGATCTGAATGACGTCAGGCTAATCTTGCCCCTCCATTGGTATCGTTACTGTATGGTCCGTCCGCTGCTGTGGTGCTGCAGTGCCCGGAGCCCGGAGCCCGGTCCCAAGGTCAAAAGGGAAGGCTGAAACGGGTGCTCGGACGCAAGTTTTATTGGATTTGTTTTCGCCGATAATTGAGTAAACTTATGGTAGACTTAGAGGGACGACTGAAACGTGAATAACCAAGGAGTCAAGAGAGAAATTCTGGAAGGAGGGCCAATAGATAATTGGATGATGGTTTCGAGGACCTGAGGGTTCGAACTTCGCCATGTTTTGTTAGGTAGACAGTACCCTAACCTTCCTAATGGATTGTCCCTGTTTAGGCAGGATCACCCAAATCCATTCTTTCTTCAGTACAGCCCTGCCGAATGTTGTACTACAGCCAGTGTTCCCGAAGAGCTGCCCGTCAGGAACCAAGGTGATTTTGCCGATTAGCTTTCCCTTCCTCCTCGCCACGCCCGAACCAGGAATTCTACAGTACCTTTTTTCCCTTTTCTTTGCCATGTTTCTTCCACGGAGCTGAGGATAATTTGGTGGATGCGGTATTATTCTTGTGAAGACGGCACCCCTCCATCCTTTCCTCTTGTTTTCCCCCCAAAAAGGAGGGGTAGTGGAGGGAATGAAAAGTTCCAATGCGACCAGCACGAGGTTAACATTTATAGCGCGAAATCAACGCAGCGATGCACTCTATAATCCACTCTTTCTGAACCTCCTACGTCAAATCCTCCGCTGTTATTGGTATCTCACTGCCGTCACCGAGTCGGATCCCCGCGAGGTTCCACTCTCCCGCCGTAAGACGGAACAGCCGCTGCCTCTACTTTCTCGCTAACTTCGACAGATCTGTTGAACCGTCTTTTCTCATGTGCATAAGGACTGCTACCCTAGGAATCAAGTGGATCCTCGAAGGTGCGGTATCAGCGCCTCTTGTGCAAATAAGATTCGCCTCTCCGATAATCTCTCTTGTCGCAGAGTTGGAACGGTCGCCTCCGGATCCACATCTCGGGTTTGGGAGACAATGTCTGTATGGAGCGGAGATGAATTGGTAACTTCAGTACGGGTGGATACGCGTCCGGAGATGCGAGGGAGACGATGACGGTTCAGCACGAATCGTCCTCATCGATGGCTTCTGTATACTTCGTTCGAGCAGTGACGGAGCCACTCACTGCCACTGCTCTGCCTTACCGGCTTCTCCAGCTTGCTCAGATCGCTCCTCCACTTTCATGCCAGAATCTTATATTAATGGCCATCGGCTCCCACCATGCTTTTGACCCTCTCCCCCACACGTTTCCATTCTCTCTCAAAGATCGTCTCTGTGTACTGTTCTCCTACTGACGTACAGCGCCATACAATCCCGGTTTTCTCTCTGATTTCAAATCCTTGTACGGGTTTTGATCTTATCTTCTCTTATAGTTCTGAGCCTTGCTCACCGTTCTCCGGGATACGTCACACGTCTTTACCTTTTCTTTTTGCCATTTGATTTCGTTACCGGACAAAACTCTTCTTGTCCGATCACTCAGTGTCTCCGCTGAGTGACCCACTGAACACAGTTTCTGCCCTTTCACTAGGTCACACACAATGGCAGCTACCGATGGCTTCGGGACCCAAAGGGTCCGTCGGCTATCCAGCCTTGATGCTACTCGGGCCGACCTTTACGGCGGGCCCAGTGTTGTCGTGCCCCCCAAGCACTTGATGGCCTCGAGCGACGCCCATGAAGCGGCAATCGCGATGGAATTGGCCAAGCAGCACCTCGACGAAGAGACTTCTTCCGAGGAAGGATCTCCCAGAGTCGCCTCGCCCGTCGCAAGACCGGCTGTCACTACTACAGATGAATTTGCTCTGGCTTTCGATATCGATGGCGTCCTCATCCGAGGAGGACAGCCCATCCCAGAAGCGATTGAAGCGATGAAGTACATCAACGGCGAGAACCCATATGGTACCAAAGTGTAAGTTACTTCTTTCCATCGATCTCGCATGCTTTCAGTTGAAAAAAACTATTCAACTAACACCGTTGTCTAGTCCGTACATTTTTGTCACAAATGGAGGAGGCAAGACAGAAGAAGAGAGATGCATTGATCTCAGCAGGCAACTAGAGTTGGAGGTCTCCCCAGGTCAATTTATCTGCGGTCACACCCCCATGCGGGAAATGGCCGAGAGATACAACACCGTCCTCGTTGTTGGCGGTGAGGGTGAAAAATGCCGAATTGTCGCAGAGGGCTATGGCTTCAAGGATGTCGTAACCCCCGGAGACATCATCAAGGCCAAGCAGGACACTACTCCTTTCAGAAAATTGACCGAAGAAGAATACCGCAACTCGCGCGACCGTGACTTCGACAACACCAACATCGAAGCCGTTTTCGTTTTTGCCGATAGCAGAGATTGGGCCGGTGACCAGCAGATCATCCTAGACGTTTTGATGTCGAAGAACGGACGTCTTGGGACCCGTTCCGAGACCTTCGACGAAGGACCACCAGTGTACTTCTCCCACAACGACGTCGTTTGGTCCACCTCCCACGAGCACTCCCGCATCGGTATGGGCGCCTTGCGCGCTTCCCTCGAGGCTCTTTTCAAGGCAGTTACTGGCAAGGAGTTGACTACCATCGCCTTTGGTAAGCCTCAATTGGGCACATTCGCCTTCGCCACCCGACTCCTCCAGCAATGGCGCAAGGACACCCACGGCATCAACAAGCCGCCTCAGACCGTTTACTTCGTTGGAGACACTCCCGAGTCCGACATCCGCGGGACGAACGAGTTCAACGAGTCGAATATGAGCCAGGCGAACTGGTTCTCCATTCTTGTGAAAACCGGCGTCTACCAGGATGGTACTATCCCTCGGTATCCCCCCAAGAAGACCTGCAACAACATTTTGGAAGCTTGCAAGTTTGCCATTCAGCGCGAGTTCAACAGGAGACTCAAGGAGTCGACCATCGGAGGAGACCTTGATCTCAATGCCAAGGACACGGAAAGTGCCGTCGTTGAGGAGTGATCAACTCGATGATCTTTCCTGTTTTACATTTCGCTTCTACATCTTCTGCCTCCTCAATCATCATATATCGCCATTTAGCTCACACTCTCATCCTCCTACCTTCTCCATCAACTCCCAACACATATCCTATCTCACCTTCATCTACCTCCACCACGCAGAAGACATTTCACCTCGCATTTTCATTCCAATTCAGCCATCCGTCTTACAGCCAAGATGATTCCCAAGTCTGTTTTTTTGGAGAATGTTTTGTCTTTCTGACCTGTCCGTTTTCGTTCGAAGCTATTTCACGGCCTCTTATGTTCTACGAATCTCATCAATCTCACCATAGATTTTCTATATCACGTCCTTCTTAGGACATCTGGATCGAATTTCAACTTGTGAAAGAAAGAATGAAACTGGATTTCTTTCGTTCTTCTACAACTTTGTCTTGTACGCATGTACCGGTTTTCAATATCTTCATTTCTCTCTCCGTAGGTCTCTCTTACTAAAGAAACGCTTAATTCGAAAGCTAGAGAACGTGCAAAGGATCAGAAGAAACCTATATACAGCAGTCTAGAATTCAGATACAAAATGATACCCGAAGAGTTGAATCTATAGAATCTTTCAGCGAAGTTACACACCCTCTCCCTATTGTACTGTACTGTAAGAACATCTCGTAGCTAATCCAGCTGATTTAACAGCAGCGACCAGCTTAAGCAAGGCTGCCAGCAATCGGTCAGATGGATTGTTCCAATATAGCAAAGCCGAGATAGAACGAAACTTCTACTGTGACTGCGTCAGCTCTATCAAAAGAATCCGGGGTACAGTCTAAATGCGACGTGTGATATTAACTGCCGATCCAAAATGCACGATGGCGTGGGTACCAGCGTCACAAGGATCCTTGTATAGCAGAACAGGTATCTGACGTCGACAACCTGCGGATAGGGCTCGAGTTCCGAAGCAAAGCGAACAAACAAACAAAGAAAAAGTTCAAGTAAACAGGCAGACAGAGGTGTGTCGAGTTTGGGTTCACGCCAGGAAACAGCCTCAACGACCGGGACTGCAGGATTAGGAAACTCCGGTGATGGATAGCCGGATGGGATGTCATGCATGCACTTATCACTTGCGCGGATGCGTATGCACGGCAGACGTAAGAGCGCGGGCACCGCCCCCAAGAAGTTTCGGCAACCTCCGGTAGTCGAAAAGAAGTTGCGCGATCTCGGGAGAAACGATAATACCTCGGACAACCGGCAGGAGTCAGTAGGCATGCACGATGATTTCATGCTTCCGCGTGCGGGGGAGGGATTCATCTTCCCGTTCCATAGGCGATGGATGGCGAAGGTGAGATGCATGTGGTCGAAGCGCCCGAGGAACATACATCCATGAGTACTTCCATACCAAATAGTACTGGTGCGTGGCATACCCTGCAGCTAAATGGCGCCGGCGGCTGCTGTCGGCGGGCTGATTCCGTGGAATCACAATTCAAGCGGGAAAGCGATGCCAATAATAAAAACTGAAGTTGGATCTCCACCCGCGATCTCCACACCCGCGGGGTATTGCTGCTGTTCTCCACCCTCATCCGCATTGCGGGGTTCTAGATCTTGAATTCATTATCAAGCCAATGTTTGATCACGACTTTGCCTTCTTCGAATCCCTTTTTAGGCATCCGCACAATGATGGCTGCGTGGCTGTGTCGGTGGTTATGGATGTAGACCGGGTATTTCCGAAAACCGACCGAGTTGAGAGAGTCGATGATGGCGAACTGAGCGGGCGTCAGAGCGAGGGTAGGGAATGCCATGCCGTCTCGGACGTCTTGCGAAGATGTTGTCGACAGCAATTGATCCTCTTCGTCGCTGACTCCGGTCCGGTCAGCACCGTCCGTGAGTGGGTGTGCTGCACTCTTGGCAGCGATGGCTTTCTCGCCGATGGACTTCAATTTGTTGGATGATGATCGTCTTCGCTTTCGACCAAACTCGTTGCTTGCGTCGAACAGATACTCTGGGTCCTGACTGGAGTTCACGTTCTCGAATACATCTTCGACAGCACTGCGGACGTCCTGTACAATGAGGGGTACCCTGTAGCCCCCGAAGAGGACGCCTGTCTTTCTTTCCTCGTGCAGCCGTATGCGCTGTCGACTGCGGCAGGTTTGCACGACGGAGTTGAGGAGAAACAAAACAATCGTGATGGGCACGAAGAGGATAACGAATATCCAAAACGGGATCCTGGTGAGCACCTTCACGACCTTGCTGTAGATGCGAGAACCGACAGGCGCTTCAAGTTCCTTGGCTTCCGGAGGCGACGCATACACATCCGGATCGATGACTACCGGTTCATAGCCTTTGACGTAGTTGAAGTTCGTGTTCTCGATGTCTCTGAAAGGATCGACTTTCGAAATCCCTGTGGTATAGAACACGGTAGAACGGTCATTGACAATGTTCGCATAGACGCATCGATGCTTGAATTTTGCGAGTGCTTGTATGAAGATGCTGTCAGGGTCGGCCAAAACGCTCAGTAGAGGCTTGCCGGTATCGCGAAACGAATCGATCATAAAAAGCTGCCTTCCAGACATAGAAACCGTTCGTGCTCCCAGGACATTCCAGATGTGGTTCTGGATGCCCTTCAACGGTGTTCTCACGCCAACGTGAGGTGACACAAACGTTGTAAAATTGACGGGCTCAAGCTTATCGAGCCAGCCTCGTGCGTTCAGCAAGCCCAGTGCGTATCTGGCAACAAGGCCACCCAATGAATATCCGACGACACTCAACTTTGTGATCTTGTAGCCTTTTGATGCCAAGACGTCCAGAGTCTCTTCGATCTCGTGTACGACTCGCTCGCCACCGAGTTCAATTCCATCGTAGGTAAAACTTCCAGCATTTCGCTTGGCTGCAAGAATGTAAAGACGGTCCTCGCGATATCTGTCCCTCAATGCCGAGGCTACATAGTCGAGATGGGATGGGTTACCCCAGAGTCTGCAGATAGAGGAAACGAGGCCGTGAGCTTATCGAACAAACGTCACTAGGTGGCGATCGGCAGACTTACCCATGGACCAAAACGCATAGATGGTCCGCCTGCGGCGGACTACTTGCATTCGAAGGGCTCACATCCGACTCCATATATCTGCAGAATATGGAGTTTGTATCGAAACTCGAGAAAGCGAAAGGCAACGCCGTGTTGACGGTTTGCCTCCTGCAGGCTCCGAGACAAACCCCGATCGGTCGCTTTTCCTTATCTTAGCGCGAGTTGCTGCCTGACGCAACCGGTCTTGGCGCGATAAGGCTGTTTGCTTTGTTTGCCACTCAGGCCTCGGGCATCCGTTCTGCTGCAGGAACAGCCAAGATGCTTTTCGTCCCTTCCAATTGCCCTCTTATCACCAGTTGGGGACTACTTCGGGGACCTGGGTGTCTGGCTAATAGACTACCTTTTCTTATTGTCTTCTTCTCCGTAGTGTTTGCAGGCGCTCAACTGCTACGTCTGTCTGTTCTTGCTGGCCGACTCCAGGGTTGTGACTCGTGACAGATTCGGAAATACTTTTTCTAAGTGACCGAACCAAGCTGGGCTTGCAAACCTATTGGGCAGGAAAGTTGGCAAGGGCGCAAATACAAGTTGGGAATGATCAGAGAACTAGGAACTCCAGGCGTCTACACGACCTTTATATAACCTGGTGAGTATATTACGCTAAGCCCCTGACCATGCATGCCATCTACGATTGGAGGCGTATCTTGAGTTATCGGTGAACCGGAATATCCACCTTGCACAACACAAACCCAGCTTGAGTCCCTTATCTATACACTGATAAGGGCAGTTCTTATCACTCCAGCAGCACTTCGTGCCAGTTCGAAGGCAATTTGGAATCACGACATTCTGCGGATATACGGGAGTACACGCCGTGCCCTCTATACGGTAGAAAGGCGACCGTCATCATTTCAAGATAAGGGTCTACTCGCAAGGACTTCCTTCGACTTTTGGGCATCCTGAGTTCAACACTAGAATTCAGATCGGGCATTGACCCATGGTCCCACCGTGACAGTTCACAGCTTGCCGCTGGCCCACCTCACGACGACCATAGTCCGATAATCGGTCACAATGTTCACAACTCTTGGCCTATTCAAGGATGTACCTTGTCCGCAAGGCCAGGATTGCTCTCTCTTGATATGCATATTCTCTCACAAAGACGTCAAACCTCCTTCGGTTGATCGAAAAACTTCTCAGTTTGTAGGGGATGATGGATCTACAGCAGGCCCGCCACAAAAGAGAATCAAAGTAGAAAGACAAACCGAGCCCTGTCCAGCACAGCCGAAGCAGGTACCCATAAGGAAAGATGGAGACAAGACTCAAGATGCCAAGGGGACACCCGCAAACGCGACAAGAAAGCAGCCTCAGCCAATTGGTCAGGGAGTCACAAAGCTTCCGTCAACCTCCAGAGCGGTATCACCGCCACCTCGAAGAGCTGAACCCAAAGAAGCGAACTCCCAACGGCCTGGCTCTTCTTTATCAACTTCCGTCCGATCAGGGTCTGGCTTGCCACCAAGAAATAGCCCTAAGGAGTCGTTGAATCCTCGCATGCTTCCAAAGGCACCGGCTACTCATGCGGTTCGCTCATCCATACTGACCAAATTGCATGCAGCCATGTCTGCTCTTAATGATAAGCTGGCAAAAAATCAAAGCAAGGAGAACAGGTACCTGGTACTGGCTCCTCATGAGGTCATCACGATGGCCCTGGACGAAGAAGAAAAGGCTGCCAAGGACAATCCGAGTATATATGCCAACGTCATCAAGTTGAGGATCGTGAAGCTATCAAAAATGAGTCAGGAAGACTGGATCAAAGAGGTCAAGGCCTATCTCATGGCCCGATATTACAAGGATGAGCCTATCCAGCAGCAGCAGCAGAAACCAAAGAGTTTCACGACTGGTCTTACTACGAAGGAAGAAGTTGCACTCTCACGGAAACTGGTAACTCCATTGGATGGTCTAGAGCAATTCGGCTACGTCACCAAGGCACCTTCGAAACAGGAGATCGAGAGTGCAGCGAAAGGTGTTACCGAGTCCAAAGGCTGGGAGAAATGCGATCGATGCGGTGGACGATTCCAGGTGTTTCCTGGCCGCCGTGCGGATGGCACTTTAACAAGCGGAGGAGAATGCACATATCACCCTTCCAGGCCGATGTATCCTCCGAAGAAGAAGACAGATCATATCACTGGCCATCGGGAGGCATACTATCCTTGCTGCAATGAGACCATTGGGACTTCGTCGGGTTGCACCAAAGCCAAAACCCACGTTTTCAAAGTCTCGGAAACCAAGCGGCTTGCATCGATCCTCCAGTTCGAAGAGACGCCAGCACAACCAGACAAGGGGCCACAGCAACCCGTAGGTTTCGATTGCGAGATGGGGTATACCACTCTAGGGCTCGAGCTCATCCGGCTCACTGCAGTCAGCTGGCCTGACGGCAAAGAACTCATGGATGTGCTCGTCAGACCGATGGGAGAGGTTCTCGATCTGAACTCGCGATATTCAGGCGTTTTCCCCGAGCATTACGCCAATGCAGTACCCTACGGTACTTCCACGACGTCTTCTTCCGCATCGGAAGATGGGGAAGTCGAAGCCGCGCCATTACAGATTGTCGAGTCCCCTGCAGCTGCGCGTGCCCTGCTGTTCCAGTTTCTCCAACCGGACACTCCTCTCATTGGGCATGCTATTGACAATGATCTTAACGCTTGCCGCATTATACATCCAACAATCATCGATACGGTCCTACTTTACCCACATCCCAGAGGCTTACCGATTCGGATGAGCCTCAAAGCGCTGTGCAGAAAGCATCTTGATAGGGACATCCAAACCGGAGGCGATCGCGGCCATGATTCGAAGGAAGATGCGATAGCTACCGGTGATTTGGTCAGGGTCAAAGCTGCAGAGACTTGGAAGGTGCTGAGAAGCAAAGGCTGGACAATCCAAGACGATAAGCTGGTGCCTCCGCCTGGTGTGGAGGATGTGAAGGGTAATCCGGCGGCAGAGCGAGCGCTCGGGCCTGGAGCTGGACAGAAGAGAAAGGAGGCGGCTAAGCCTTGACCCATCAGAACAAGATTTAGGGGGCGAATGAGTGCTTATATTTGCGACATACATCATTACAGGTGCAAAGATACCCACTATCTATGGTTTCGATTCTAGTGACATGATAAAATGGAAGGTATCCATATCCATCGCTCGACTGTTTCTGAGAAGCCATGTGTATGGAACCCAATGTAAGCAAGCGGGCAAAGGGAGAGAAACAAAAACGGGTAACAGTAAGATGGACCAAAAAAACGGTGTCTTGTATTCTTGGGGTATCGATGTTCCACCATCATATTGATTATACAAAATGAGTATCGTAAGACATAATAAGGTATCATGGCATAGTAGACCTGACCGGGGTGGTGGCCGGTAGGTAGATGAGGTGAAGGATCGGTGGAAGGAAGGTGCAGAGTTGGAAAGGCAAGAGAGAGACGACAAAGGGAAGGAAAGAACAGTCACTGTCCAAAAGAGAGAGAGAGAGAGAGAGGCGAACGAGAATGTTTGGGGATTGGAAAAAAAAATTACAAAGTATATGTGAGGTGAGGCAAGCGGAGGAGAAATGTATTGGGCGAAAGAATAAAAGGGCAAGTAGAGTAGTGATTCTTTCTCTCTCCCTCCCTCTTCTCTCGGGATGAGGAGCATCTCGCGCAGGACAATGCATGATGATTAGATATAAGCCAGCCCAAATGGAACAGAAAAAAAAAGGCAAGAAAAAACAAATACGTAGGGGGGGTATGTTGATCGAAAAAAAGACAAGGAAAAGATTCCGTTCGTCAACTTTTGCTGAAGAAAGATTCATCGAAGATTCTCAATCCAATTCATCCCTGTATGTGTGTCCGGATCGTGGCCGTGAATTTTCCTGAAGATCGAAGAAATTATGATTATAAAAAGTCGAGGCGAGGAAAAAAAAAGGTGATCATTCCTCTCTGGAATGTATTGAATGTATGGTAATAAAAGAAGGATGAGGTGAAGTATAGAGTCGGGCAGGCGGGTTGATTAAAAACTCTAGTTTGGCCTGCTATGATGCCGAGCGCTTCTTACGGTGGACTTTCCATTCCGTTTTGGCGACGCGCATGAATAGCTCCACGTCCTTGATTGGCACCCAACTGGTGAGGACTTTCATGGCGTTTTCGAAATCAGACTCGAGAATGATCTCGCGCATGCCGTCGATGAGCGCGGCGGAGGTGGCGTGGAGGACATCGAGACCTTTGCCAAAAGGGCTCTCGGTAACGGGAGCATTTTCTTTCGAGGCCTTGCCGGAGTTGGTTTGCGCCGGTGGCGTGGTCAGATCTTCGGCGTCTCCAAGGAGCATAAATACATCCCATACGCGGAGCTGAGCCGGGAAGGGGATGGAGTAGTTGAAGAGCGTGAGGTACCAGCGGGTACCGTATGCGGTGGGTGGAATTCCTAGCTCTTCCTGTTCGAGAGGTTAGTAAATATATCATTCCATCGTGATTGAGTGGCGATTCTGCCGGACATACCAGTTTGGCAGCAACCTCTCCACTTTCGAGCCACTCTCTCTCGAAATCGTTCAAGGCCTCCATTAAACCAGCGAAGCCTGATCTATATAACTTTTCTAGACCCCGTAGCTGCCAGAGTCGAACGAGCATGATGAATGCATGTTCCTCGTCGTAATAAGCCAGAAGTGTAGCAGCAAGAGCAGCCATGCCCTGGACATAGCCCGTGTCTGGGAAATAGAGTGACATGGCATGGAGGACGC
This sequence comes from Hamigera avellanea, assembly GCA_027569715.1. Lineage (NCBI taxonomy): Eukaryota > Fungi > Ascomycota > Eurotiomycetes > Eurotiales > Aspergillaceae > Hamigera > Hamigera avellanea. The sequence continues at coordinate 34,386 of JAPDKU010000103.1, forward strand.
GGAACAGCAGCCTTTGGCCTCCACGGTATCGCCTGCGAAACATGATGTGGCTGGTGATGGTCCGTGGCACATCTATGTCGATCTGTACATCGTCCGGCGACGAGATATACTGCAACTCATGAAACGCCTCGACGAGCTCTTCTTCCGTGGGACTGTCGGAGCGCCTCTTGGCACTGGCATCGAGGAAAGCATACCAAGCGGTTGCCCGCCATCGGTCCGGTATGCCCTTCCATGTCCGTTCGATCAGCTTTGGATTCTGTGTGTCGAATTCGAATTTCATGCCACCGCCGTCGTTGCTGTTCCTCGTTGGTTTCGCCATCTTTGCCCATTTGTCCTCTCTTTGCCATTCCTTCTTCCTCATGGTCCGCGAAGCCGCCGTGTCTTGACCTTCTCCACTGGCCGCAACTTCCACGGGAAGGGTCAGCATGTCGGCCGCCTCATCTTTGACCTTGCGGTCGCGATTGTGCGGCAGACGGTTTGTGGCGTACCGGAACCGAGAGGTAGACCGCCGCAATGGAGAGCTATACCCGCTCTGTGAGGAAGTCGGACGAGCTAAGGAGTCTGAGAGTTTCCGAGTTGGAGACTGCCCGACAAAGGAGCGATTACTTGCCAGAGCTGATGGTGGCCGGATCGAATGTTTCCGCCGCGGTGCCTCGGAAGCTAAGAGGAGGCTCGTGGAAACGCGTTGGATAGGGCTGGGTTCCATGCTATCGGCGGAGTTGCCCGTATTGGTACGGATGAAGCCATATCTATCCACATCGCCGGCCCCGATATTCTGCCAGTACTCAATACCTCCCGCTAGCTCGTCGGCTTCGCGCTTGATGGGAGTTTGGTTGTAGATATCCTGGCTGCGTGAAGTTGTACTCCTTGTCTCATCCTCGCCCGGACTGATGTTGGACGTCGCCATGGTTTCGCTGCTTGTAAGGGCTGCCTCTTCCCATAACACTCCATTGTCCGAAGCCATCGACTTTGCTATCTCCGCATCAGTCACATTTTCATCACCCTTCTCATACATCAACCTGACACGGCGCGACAGCATATCCTCGTCGGCGGAAATGGCTCTTGACAGTAGACTTGACTGTCTGACACGGACTGAACCGGGGGTTTTGATGCACCTTGTGCCCGTCCGGCTAACGCCAATTCCCGCCTCCTTCTGCTCAGCCGAAATGGCTGGTGTGAGAGGTTTTTCTTTCTCTTGTTTTTGTCCTTGTCCTTGTCCTTGTCCTTGTCCTTGACCTTGCTCTTGGTCTTGTTGCTTCTGCTTTTTGAGCTGTTGCTGTATTTGTTCGTTTGTGATCAGGCTTCCACGATTGGAGAACTGAAGAGACTGCATCCCATCAAGATCACCCGTCGGAATATCTAGACTGATCCCGTTAAATGCTGCATCCACTTGGGAAACCGGAGGTGACGGCGGCGGCACCGTCTTCCTGTCGAACTCGGCGGATTTCTTGCTCCTCAAACCAGTCCATTTCCGCTCCGACCATCGAGAACTGGGCCGTGGCCCGGTGTCATTTACAATGATGCTGGGGATACTGCGCAGTGAATTGTGAAGGCTAAACCCAGCGTGATCGCCATCCAACCTTGTACTCCTGCTATCTTTTGAAGTTGACGGTCGCAATCCCATATCCAATCTCGCGTCCTTGGTGTCCTTTTGCGACTCAGATGCAGACCCTGACCGGTCGCTAGGGCCATTGGAAGAAGCGCTTGTAACGAACGATCTAGTTTCGGAGCACATGGAAGCGTCGACAGGAATGGGCGATGAGACCGATCGCATGGGAAAAGGGGTCGTCGCAGCGACCGTCTCGTCCGGGACAGGCTGAATGCTTAAACGGGGCTCCGTCATAACGACGGGCGACAACGATTCCGATATCTCTTCGACCATTATCCTAGCATGACTTGCCAATCAATGTTCCTGGACCTCTCTGTGCCTGGTTTTTGCGGGGAACCGCTCGAAGGGAAGGGAGGGGAAATCCGAGTTGAAGTTCCTCCCGCTGCAGAGGATCGCGCGGGGCAGTAGCGACTGGTATGATGCGGCAGACCGTAGTGGGATCGAGAACGACGGCGGGTGTGTTGTTGTACAGCAGCTCATCACCGCCTCAAACGGCGAAGTTGGAGTAAAATTTCGGATAAAGATTGTACCCCGGTTGGAAAGATTAACGGATAGCTTCGTACCACTGGTGGCTGGAACGGACTAGGCTTGGCAGCTTGTCATTCCAGAGCAAACCAGGCCGGGGACTTGAAGTTGCGAGGTGAGCAATGGTCGCCGAATGGAGAATAGGCATTGATCAGCGAGAGAGGAGTGACCGTGAACAATTATTATTATTTCAATATAGGGATCCCCAAGGGGGGGGACAGTAAATAGTTAGGTAGTGATATGTTCCCACACGAGCTGGGGGGGTGGGACACTGGGAATTGGGAAAAGCAGTGGATCTTGTCCCGATCAAAATTCCTCGACTAATTATGGGCAGTCTGTCACAACAGTCTTTGCAGTCTGTTGGCACCTCCTGGCTATGGTTTTTTGTCTTCTGACGTGGTCGTCTTGCGACATTATTTCCTTCTGAATTGAACATCTCTAGGGATTTGGGAGGGTCTCGCAGGTGAACACTGAAGATGTGGTTACTTGCCCCTGACCAAAACCTGCCACTAGCAGACGCCAGGGCCTCGACCCAAGCTTTGGTGGGGGATGCGAACGAAACGAAGTTAGCGAACTCTTTTTTTTTTTTTTTTTTTTTTTTTTTTTTTTTGCAACAGCCCCATTTTTTCACGTCAGAAAGTCAAAGAAGATCAGGAAGAAGTTCGTCTACATAGTACACGGTTATTAAGGCGTATAGTGTTACCTCAATCACGGTCTTTATATAGTCATGCCAATGCCACTATTGCTCTGCCGCTATCTACAGTACGTACTCTCCGTCCATCTCTACATACATCTCAGGCTAGACCAGACGCAAGGAGAGGCTATTCGGTTTTGCGCCAATGTCTAACCACGTAATTCTCCGACTAGAATCAAAGCACATTTTCACACCTGAACTCCGAAGCCCGTCCGCCAACGGGCCATCGATGCAAGTAAAGAAAGGCACAGGCAGTCCCAGCTGCGTCAAACATGAAAATCCAACAGGAAAGCGTCCAATAGTACCGGGTCCAGTGCCAAAATAACTAAGCAACCGCGGCGGTGTTGGAACGAGCAGCCTCGCGAGACCTTGGTGCCCGTTCGACGGGCTCCTTGGGCAACAGCTCAATCTGGCGAACCAAGAAGCTTTTCTCATCCGTGAACTGGTCGTCGTCGGTGCGGTCCTCGAGGAATTTGGGCAGGAATTTCAGTAGTCGGTCTTGATTATTGATGAGAATTCGCTGCACCTCCACGGATTTGTTCGGGTTTGCAACAAAAACCTGCGTCCCATTCTGTCAACCCCTTCCAGAAAAGGGATCGGAATGTCATCTGAAACATACCTTGAAAACGTGGAACCCCTCGTACTGGACCATCTTACGGTCATCCCTCAGCAACTTCATGCACAGTTTAAGATTCTCCCCGCTGTCGACATATTTCATCATCACGCTGTAGTTTGCACGGTCCAATAAGATCTCCCCGAGAAGCTTGATGCTCTGTCGCTTGGTGACGTACGAATCGGACTGAACAAGGATACCATTGAACCGTGAGAAGAAAAGCTGAGAGTTGGTCTCCAAGTATCCAGTTACGAGGCTCTTATGTCGAGTCAAGATCTCCTAGGAAACGCCCATGTTACCATCAACCAAGCGCATTATCTTCGCAGAAAGCTCGACTTACCCTGAAGGTCGTAAATGCATCGGCGCTGACCTCGAAGCTGCCTTTGTCAATCCACTCGAAGAAGTCCCAAAATATACCGTCTCCCGATTGAGGGATTCTCGGCTGGAGCTCTTTAAGCCTGATGGCCGGTTCGTCATCCCTTGACTGGTCATAAAGGATGATCGCTGCGACCACATCGAACTTTAATGCCTCCCTCAGGATTATTCCGCATGGCATCGCACTCTGGCTGAACGCATATCCCCGACATAGCTCTATGATGACCTCTGGTCGGTTGTGGCAGATGTAGGAGATAATAGGCGGGTCTTCGCTAGTGGATTTCGCGGGTCTGAAACGAAGAACATGTGAAAATATGGTTTGAGTATCCTTCCTTGCTTCGAATGGGAGGAGTCGAATGCTCCGGGCTAGTTCGTAGAGGAGGTCTTCTTGCATGCTGGCTTGAACCAGTGACTGCACTTGATCTGGTGATGAATCGATCTCTATAAAAACAGGCAAGATCCATAAGCTCAGTTCGTAACATTAAGAGTGATTTATAAATGCAGATATACCTTGTGTACCTTGCACCATCAATTTCATCTGAGCAAGGTGCTTAGACAAATCTTCCTCTATCTGTATAGTCCGGTTATCAGTCAGGCCTCTTCTTGGTAATCAATTGATTGTGAAAGTAGTGGAGCTGACTTTAACATTGCCAGGTATTTCACACAGTTTGATTAAAAGATCTTTGATGCCTTTGACAAGATCTACGGGCTGCCGTGCCCGGGGCCGATTGAAGAAGAAAGCCATGGCTGGTGACGCCGGTGGTTAACAGTTCAAAGTGAAAGGCGACTGACGACTGACTTGACGTTAAAAGTAGTGGTGCATGTGGAAGGGTGCCGGACGGGCAGAGCGAATTGGATTAACCCAATTGAGGATATCACACAATAACAGTCACAGATCAGACACAATAACCTACTGTGCTATATCTGCTAAAGACAATGAAGGACAATAGAGGGGAGAGAGTGGTGACGCCGTGAGGCCGGTTGGCGGGGGCAAGCATATCGACAGTCTGGACCCGGCGGCGCCAGGTGGATAAACAAACGCAAGAGGCGGGGCAACCGGGCAGCAGCCTCAGGCCAACCTTTTTGGCATTGGCTGAGGGCTCAAGATCGATATTTTTTGTTCCCCTCAGTTTTCTGCCCCTCCGATGCCACCCTTCGGTCGCAACCTTTTGTTTAATTTGCAGACCTGATTGAAGGTCTTTTTCTTCTACACTCTTTTATTCATTGTTTCTGACTCAATTGATTTATTCTATTATAAAAGAATCGAGAAAGTCCTTCTTTCTGTCCGACTCGACAATGTCCGCTTCGCAGCTTTCCTCCGCACGCCTTCCGGATGAAGATTTCCACTCCGATTCTCGCTCTACAGCGTCAGAAAACTCGGACGTGAGCAGTGAGGAGGGCTGGGAAGATGTCGAACCCGATGACGAGACCCAGCCTGTCGTGGGCCTTTTTTCTGAGAAGATTTACCCCGATGTCCGTTCGATGCTGAAGGAGACCAAAGACAAGCACAACTTCGACCTTGTGAAGGTCCAAAATGAGCTTGGTGCGTAACTGATCGTTCTCTTATCAGAATTGTGCTTCAAGGGTCATGTCGTTAGTACTCTTCTGATCTTCAATATCGTTTGGCTGATAAGTTCTCTGCAATCAGACTTGGATTTCCTGGAAACCATCAAGCTGGTCAACTACATTCGGTCGCAAGTCAAAGTTGGCAATTTGGTCCCAGATGTCTCCTCCAAGTCGGCTTTCGAGGATGATGCTTACCTCAAACCTGTGCTCGAAGACGATGCACTCCTCTACAGCTTGGAGGACATTGAGGATGAATCACAAAATCCCGCTGCAGAATCTAACGGACATGGAAGTAGCGATGCCGAGCGACGTGTGCTCGAACTGCAAGAGGATCTGGAGCGCTTGCAGAGCCAATTTTCCGAATATCGTCTTGCTGTGCAGAAATCAATGGAGGAGCAATTGTCGAAGGAAGATGATAGCCTTGCATCGGTTTCATCCTCGAGAGGCTTGACTACCAAGGCTGCAGGCAGAATCGAAGAGGCAGACGCCGACTACTTCACATCTTATGCTTATAACGGTATGTTGGCCTGGTTGTTCGGGTAGCCTTGCCCAAAGTTTCTCGACTGACTGTATTCGGTTCGCAGCAATTCATGAGTCCATGCTCAAGGATTCTATTCGTACCGACTCCTACCGGGACTTCGTCTATGACAACAAGCATTTGTTCAAAGATAAGGTTGTGCTGGATGTAGGGTGCGGAACAGGTATCCTGTCGATGTTCTGTGCGAAGGCCGGTGCGAAGAAGGTCATCTCTGTGGACAATTCGAACATCATTGAACGGGCTAGGGAGATCATTTACGACAATGGCTTCGGGGATGTGATAACGTGAGTTCTCTTCGCATTCAAAACTCGGTATTCTCAGCTCAGCTATTGACTGTCCAATTTCAGTTGCATCCGTGGAAAAATTGAAGAAGTTACTCTCCCTGTTCCACAGGTTGACATCATCATTTCTGAATGGATGGGCTACGGCTTGCTTTTCGAGGCGATGTTTGATTCTGTCATCTACGCTAGGGACCGCTACCTCGCGCCCGGTGGTCTGATGGTTCCATCGCACGCGACGCTGCGCATTGCTCCGTATGCGGACCCAGACTTCATTGCGTCCCACATTTCATTCTGGCACTCCGTCTACGGCTTCAAGATGTCGAGTATGCTCGAGAAAATCTACGATGAGGCCCTTGTTCGTGTCATTCAGCCTTCAACAATCGCTGGGGAATCTGATGTCTTCCTGGAGTTGCCACTGCACACCATCACGGTGGATGAGCTGTCATTCCTTAAGGATTTCCAGGTTACCTTGAAAGAAGACATCGACGCACTTGACGGCTTCGCTATCTGGTTTGACATCTTCTTCATGCCATCGTCCACATCTAAAGTCCCTCGCGATGCGATCCCGTCGCAAATGCAAAAGCAAGGTTTCGTTGCGTTTACCACCGGGCCTGACGGACCTGAAACGCATTGGCAGCAAAGTGTCCTGCTCATCGACCATGGAAAGAAAGGCCCCCTTCCATTGAAGAAGGGTCAGGTGATCAAAGGAAAGGTTGGGTATCAGAAGAAAGAGGAGAAGTCCAGGTTGTTGGACATCACTGTCCAGTGGGATGCACAGGAAGGCGAGAAGGGAGAGCAGACATGGGGTCTGCAATAAGTGATCCGTGGACACGATGGGCTAAAAGTTTTGTTTTTTGAATTCCCTCAACTTTCTCATTTCCGGGCTTCACTTGGGAGACCGCGCTTGATGAAGGGTTCATTTGGATGGGTATGCTATGAATAAGAACCACTCTGGCACATAAGCATAGATGTGGCTATGCCAAGCATTGAACGGCTTTCTGTTTGTATATCATGGGCTCAGTATGCAAAGATAGAACATTCAATATACCCCGTTTCTTCGATTGGTATTAGACTCATGTTTGGTGGAATGCTTCCGACCTTCGCGTTCATTGCTAGAGTGGCTCCGATGATGACGATGCGAATGAGAGCGAGAGTGATGCCGTGTGTGCGAACCATCTCGATCTTTGTCACGGTGGTGGCGATGGCGATCTCGATGTCGGTGAGAGCTCCGTTCTCGGTGTTTGTCTTTGTGCCTGTCCGGCGAATCCAGTCTGAATCCATCAAGGCTATTCTCCGAGTCGGACGCCCTAGACAATGACCTATTCCGTCGACGGTGACTTGACCGTCGCTTTTCTTCCGTATGTAATCTTGCTAGTTCTCTCCTCCTTTCTTCGTTCCATCTTCTCCTTTCTTGTTCGACTGCCTTCAACTGTCGAACACCCTTTCTCATGGCCGCAAGTGGATCATTCGCATTTTGCCGAACCATTTCCCTCTCTTTTCTCATCGGATCCTCATTGCCCCAAACATCTTTCTCGGGGATAGGCTCCGGCGCCCTACCGCCGTGGGCAGACGATGAATACCAAGGATTCTGGCCAACAGACTGACTAAACCCGGCGGCATTGGAGAATCGCATAGTGTACTGATCTTCATACATGCGCTTTTCCTTAGCCTTTTCTGCTTCTGCCTCCGCATTCTTCTCTGTAGGCTGTCGTGAAGATTCCGAAGGAAACAAATTGATGTGACCCGCACTGTCCACAAGCGGCATGTCAGCCTTGCGAGATAGAACCAGCTCCTCCCGCTTTGCAAGCGCCTGCTCCGCATCTTCGCGAGCGAATCTGATGTCTCGGTCCGTATCGTCTTCACCAGCTAGGCGCCTGCGCTTTCTATATCTTTCAGTTTCCTCGCGATGCCTCGGGTCTGGCTTATCAGTAGATGGCGGGGAGGGCGGGGGAGGTGGAGTGGATGGTCGTTCGCCGCGGAGGATCTGAATTCGTCGCTCGGCATCTATCTCTTGCATGCGACGCTCTTCCTCCTCCTCTCGGGCCTTGGCTTGAGCTTCATCGCGCCGGACGCGAGCGATGTTCTGCGGGTTGTAGACGTTCCATGACTTCTTGCCAAGGAGGTGGCTGATAAGCCCATCAGTATGGGCTGTAGAGTAGAGGGTGAGAGGTAAGTGAAAACTTACAGAGGCATATTGACTGAAGCTCCAACCACACGGTACGTTTACGTTGGAGTTATCAAGAGCATTGAAATGGGAGACTGTGCTCGGGCGCAGTGATAAAGATGGAGAGAGCACGCGCCACAAGCGTCCAGCTCCACGGGCGGATCAGCAGACAGCGGACCCCACGGGCCGAAGTGGCTGAACTGGAGCTGCGACAACCAGCTTCTCCAACAAGTCTCTCCCCACCACGTTGCACTTCTTTCTGAATTCCTCATCTTGCCTGCTCCCTTCATACTTCAAGTGGCTTGAACAATAATAACTTTCGCCTGGACAAGCTGGATAATAGCTTGCCCCGCTTCTGCCTCTTGATACCCTTACATCCTTCAAAAGCGACGGCAGCGACTCTTTACTTATAGCTCTACTCCGCTGCGACGAGTTAGGCAGCGTCGAAGCTTTACGAACACCATAATACCAACCATTTGTCATCTAATTCACCATTTATCGAGATCGAACGTCTAGCGATCCTATGACCCACAATGTTTAACCGCAACAATTACCCCTCCGTACCGAATCCGTTCGGCTCCAGACCGGACGGTGGACGCCCTTCGCCACGCGAGGGCTATTCGAATGCCCCTCAGGGAGCCCCTCCATATCCGAGAAGAGACGGATATGACGGTCCAGGGTATGGAGCTCCCCCTCGCCAGCACGACTCTGACATTCAAATGACTGATGCGTTTCACGATTCAAGAGGCCATGGGAGTCCGCAACCACCGATGGGAAGGCCAGGCAACACGCAAATGCCTTCAAGAACCCCTGTCGGAGGAAGACCAGCAGGCGGAGGCCAGGTCTGGATGCTGCGACCAGCCAAGAGTCCAGACAACACTTACACCTTCGGCAACTTGTAAAGAACCCCGCGCTTTGTCCATTTACATGCAGAGTCTGACCACGTCTAGGGTTGCGGTATCAACACAAGACTTCCCACCTACCCGTGACGGCACCGATCTCCTCCTCCTTGTCAACGACCTCTACGTTTTCTCCGCACGCCCTCTCGATGGCTTCCCACCAGGACACATCAGCATGTCGGATCCCCAGCGAACATGGGCTGGGGTTGCCTTTACAGACGCTGTCAAAGCACAGGTTTATGATCCGTTCAGCCAAGGCGGACAAGCGTACCTTGGTTCCACAGACATCGAAGTAGGATTTGCGGGAAAGAAAAGGGTGGAAACCCCATATGATCAGGATGAATTGGGCGCCGCTGTTATCAGAGTGAGTCAAACGTATAACGTACATTGTGCACCTTCTAACCTGCAGTAGAACTTCGAAAACCAAATATTTGCTCCCGGGCAGAAGATCTTGATGGATCATAAGAGCATTCCGCTTCTATTGACTATCAAAACGGTTCAGCGGGTCGACCTAACCTCCGAGAAAGCCGATCTGTCATCAGGACGAGTCGAAACAGACCCTACCGCAAGGGGTATTCTCACAAGACATACACAGGTCAACTTCTTCAAGGACGCCCGGACTGGCATCAACCTCAAGCCCTCCAACCGCAGGCCAGCCGCTAATTCCATCATTACACCAGACTTCAAGTTCGAGGATATGGGTATCGGTGGTCTTGATGCTGAGTTCAGCACAATCTTCCGTCGTGCATTCGCCTCTCGTATCTTTCCTCCAGGCCTGGTTGAGAAATTGGGCATCCAGCACGTCAAGGGTATGCTGCTCTACGGTCCTCCCGGAACGGGTAAAACTTTGATTGCCCGGCAAATTGGCAAAATGTTGAATGCCAGGGAACCTAAGGTTATCAATGGTCCAGAGGTGTTGAACAAGTTTGTCGGTCAGTCTGAGGAGAACATCCGAAAGCTCTTCGCAGATGCAGAGAAAGAATACAAGGAGAAGGGAGAGGAGAGTGGACTTCACATCATTATCTTCGACGAACTCGATGCCGTTTGCAAGCAGCGCGGCAGTGGAGCTGGTGGTGGCACCGGTGTGGGAGACAGCGTGGTGAACCAGCTGCTTTCGAAACTTGACGGTGTGGACCAGCTCAATAACATCCTGCTTATCGGTATGACCAACCGAAAGGATATGATCGACGAAGCTTTACTGCGACCTGGACGTCTTGAAGTTCACATGGAGATTTCTCTTCCGGACGAGCATGGACGAGCCCAGATTCTGAAAATCCACACTCAAAAGATGAGGAATAACAACGTTATGGATCCAGATGTTGACTTGGCCGAACTAGCGCACGAGACAAAGAACTTCTCGGGTGCTGAAATCGCTGGTCTCGTGAAGTCCGCATCGTCGTTCGCCTTTACTCGGCACGTCAAAGTTGGCACCATGGCTGGCATCAGCGAAGATGTCGTTAACATGAAGGTCAACCGGGCTGATTTCCAGCATGCGCTCGAGGAAGTCAAGCCCGCCTTTGGTGTGTCAGAGGAGGAGTTGTCGTCTCGCATCCAAAACGGCATCATCCATTACTCTCCCGTCGTCAACGAAATCTTGAAGGAAGGAGAGTTGTTCGTCAAGCAAGTCAGCCACGCCGACGCCACACCGCTTTTCTCGGTCTTGCTGCATGGCCCAACTGCCAGTGGCAAGACGGCATTGGCAGCACGGATTGCCATCGACTCCGGCTTCCCCTTCATCAAGCTGATCAGCCCCGAGGACATGGTGGGCTACAGCGAGATGGCGAAGGTGCACCACATCAGCAAGATCTTCGATGACGCCTACAAGAGTCGCACGAGTGTCGTCGTCGTGGACAACATCGAACGCATCATCGACTGGGTCCCGATCGGCCCTCGATTCAGCAACACCGTTCTTCAGACGCTGATGGTCTTCTTGCGGAAACAGCCCACCAAGGGAAGGCGGCTTCTCATCCTGGCCACCACCACCGAGCGGGCCGTCCTCAAGCAGCTGGATGTATACAACTCCTTCAACTCGGATATCATGGTCCCGAACGTCAACACTTACGACGAGCTGCGATACATCCTCGAGCAGTCCGGAGCATTTGACGCTCAAGAAATCGGAGAAGCTTTGGAAGGCATCGGTGGTATCACGGGAGACCAGACAATTGGCGTCGGTGTGAAGAAGATCCTATTGGGAATTGAAACGGCAAGGCAGGACCCTGATAAGGTAGGACGTTTCGTGCGAGTGATCAATCGGGCGATCGAGGAGGAGCGTACCTTTGAATAAATAGAGGTGGAGAGGCGTTCTCTCATCTGCTTTATCTTTCCTTTGGCGGTATAGGTTTGCCGACTCGGCTGAAGCAGGGCTTTGTCTGGGAGATAGAACACACACATATACCCTTCTACCCCTTTTTCCTGTTCGAATGGTGTATATACTGGATCTAGATGGTTACCATTTAAGGAAATACGCGGTCAATAGTATGTATGTTTTCATGATACCATAAAGGAATCATTCCATAGGAATTCCCCATCAAACAGCAGTAAATGGTCGAGTCATTGGATGATACCAGCAATCCTGACCGAATGGGCCAATAACAAGTTCGGTCGAGGTATGTATGACCAGGAGGTATAGGTACTATCCCAAACTCTCCTTGCTTAGAAAGCAAGTTCTTCTTCTTCTTTTGTTCTGGTCTTCAGCACTGCATCCTATGCAAGAAAACGATTGCTTTCGCTTTTATACAAATACTTAACCTGTATCGTTGACACAGTAATAGGTACCGTGCTTCCCTTTCCTACGAAACCATCCCGATCAGATTGAAAAGACACGTGAGCAAAACCAAAAAAAGCACCCTGCAATTATTGCAACGTAGCATAGACAGGCCCTACTTTATGTTTATCCTAGCGCAGGTACGCAGTACTTGAGCAAGATCGGCCTAGAAACTTTAGTACGGGAGAGTGGGACAAGGATGCATCTGGATGTCATGTCATGTCATGCATGCAACGCCATGCATGGCAGCTTGTGCCTGACGGATGCGAAGACTATTCCTAAACTATTCAATATGTTCTGTGCGCCCAAATGTATGACGTAGAGATAGTTACAAGTGAACGCTAGCAGGTTTTTGACAGGGGAGCAGAGGGAACACCGGTGGAAGAATTGGAAGGCCTCAGGCTCTCCCCAACGATGCCCTGGGAGATGAGATTGGAATCAGCCACCTACATTGGGCAGTAGGGCCGGAAGGCCCTGTTCCCTGCTGTACCCACTCGGTGAAAAGGTGGGGGACGTCAAAGCTTCGAATGCCAGTGCCCTAAGAGGTACATACCTATAGAGTACAGCCTGAGCATAGCCTACAAGCTTACAATGGGTCTTAGCCGTCTACTCGTCCATGGACCGGGGGTATTGATCTACCTAAGCGGCTGTAGTGGCGTGTGACGTCCAAGGCTCAGCTGCCAGGGGCTGCGTGAATGTGATAGCGGTAGGATCAGGTGCCGTCGTCGCTACAGTTAGGGCTAGTCCACTGGTCGCAAAAGCGGCAACAGAAATGTTCCAAAACGTTCCAAAACGTAGGGTGGAGCGGATTGCGGCGCAAGGATGTCCGCTGGCGGAGTGGGGTTGAAGGAGAAGAGGGGAATCAGGGCAGTAGGCGGGCTCCTGCATCAATGAATCAGGCACGTGGATGAAACAAGTACCCGCTAATAAATGCGTGTCTCTTGAGGTCCTTCCAGAAATTTGCCAAGGATAGGTAACATGCTCGTCATAGTCCAGGAATGTCGCGGGCGGGGAAGGTGGCTGGCGATTGAACCAGACTTCGCATCATACTACCAAGGATCCGGGGTATTGAACGAGAACTGCATATATTTTCCAAAACCACCATATGTGAAATCGCACCCACACGTACACTCGTCAACGAGTCGGAAAGAAAAATCGCCCTGTCGAAAAAGACCGGCTCCCGCAGAGAGAAGCAAAGTAAGTAGACAAGCCTAACCCGGTTGATAGAAACACAATTTTGTACCGTCGAAAGAAATCATCGCTGTCATTAAAAACATTAGGACCTCCAAAAAAGGGAAGCGGTCGAATTTTGGCTGGTCGCCGGGAGATCAATAGTCATCGTCATAGGTGTATTTCTTCGTCGCTCGCCGGTATTCGTCGGGATGCGCACTCTCGGCCTTCGCCTTCAAAGCACTGCACAGCATATTCCGTTAGCCTCCGAGCCTGGACACCTAAGAACCCGATCTGCGCCTATTCGCAACGCAATCTTTGCAGACAGGGCAGTCGCCGTCGCAATTGACAGCGGCCAGATCATGCCAAGAATGACATCGACGGCGGAGCGCGGCGGAGATTCAAAGTCCGCTCGGCGGAGCGGAATCCAGCAAGAGAGGACGATAGTCTCTTGATAGACTGGGAATGATGAAGGTTATTTCTGCTTACCTCACACGCTTCTGAGTCCACTCGAGATCGCGTTTGGTCTCTCTGGCGACTTTGATGCCCTCGGAGAAATTGGCACGGACGCCTTTAAGGCGTCGTTGCGCGAGAGCTTGCAATTCCATCAACTCTCGTTGCTTGGCATTCAACTGGCCGGAACTGATTGCACGTTCGTCAGCAATGACCGTGATTGTGACAAGTTTGCTCGAGCGAAGCACAGCCGCTCGAGCGTTCAAATCGGGGAGTCCGGAGGAAAACTCACGCTTGCGCCTGCCTTGCCAATCCTTTGTCCAACGGAGTCGGATCGAACGTGTTGTGCAGGCGGTCACTCAGGACTTCGACAACGTCGACACCGGAGTAAGACAAGGAACTAGATTCGTAGTCGCCGCCAAGGCTTCCAGAAGTAAGACTGAAGCCGCCGGAGGTACGGCTGCCGGCGGTGGTGCTGCTGTCCGAGACCTCTGGCGGAGAGCCAGCGACACGGGAGATGGGGTACAGGTTGGCCGCAGCCGGAGCCTTGGATGGGACATTGATGGGAACCGAAGCTGGCTGGTAGTACTGACGCTGAGTGGCCATTGTGACGGGGGAGCTTCTGAGGAACAATGGCGAGGTGCTTCGTTAGGGAGATCAAGGAAGAAAATCTTGCAAGAAGATGAACGACAAGAGTCCGGGACAATCGGATCAGCGACAAGAAGGGTGAAGAGAGAACAGAATGCTGCTTGACTTGGGAGAGTTCTTCGGGAAGGTGCTCCGGGTCTGAGGCAGTGATACCAACGGGGAAGGATCAGGTGGAGGCAAGTGGCTGTTTCCCAAATAGGAATCTGGAGGAGTCTGAGGGATGAAGATGAAAATAAAAAAGAGAAGAAGGAGGAAAAGAGGCCATGAAGGAAAAGAAGGAGGCTTTTATATCCATCAGCGGAGGGTCTTCCATCCGGTCAACGAGGACGAGGACGAGGGGGGGAAGGACGAAGAATGGACCATCCCGGTGAGACTGCCACCCTCCTCTCCATCTCAATCCCAACCCCCGTCTCCGTCTCCTCCCTCTCTCTGGCCGCCAATTCGCTCCCTCTGGGTCCGACCCCGCTCTGGTTCGGAAGAGGGCAGGAGGAGACATCAGCCATTGTGTCTTATCCTCCACTAGGACTCCGTTCCGCTTTCCCGTCCGTCGCCTGTCAGATAATGAGAGGCTTTTTTTTTGTCGCCCAAGCCAACCTGGGTCGAGTCCGTGGGGGGAAGAGGGACAATCACAGGATGGATGAGGGGGGGGTTTTGAGGAAAGTGGAAGGTGGAGTGACAGAGCTCTTTCCTTCAAAGTTAATAATTGCACCGCGGTCTGCTTCTCTCCTTATTTATCCGTCTTCCCTTCCTCCCCTCGTATCACTTCCCTTTCAGCAATCATTTCTCTTTCCCGGAGGCTGGGTGGCTGGGAGGAGGTTATGCTTGGTTGACAGTCAGGGTACTAGCTATCGGAACAAAAGAGAGATGGAGTGACTACGAAGTCTAGAACGCCCCTGCGTTTGGTTGACTCGACCTTTTCCGTTTCGTCGTTGGAGGTTCCGCAATCCATCTCTTCTTTTCCTCTTTCCAGATTTATGTTTTATCGATACCTCTGACCTGCTCTGCTGCGATTGTTCCGAAGTTCCATTGGAGAGTTGAGGTGAGTTGTCGGTTTCTTCTATATGTTCAGGGGCTCGGACGGTGTTGATTGTATCGTGTGTGTCAATCACTTTGTCCTTTTTGTCTTACCTTGTTGGATCATCTCTATTCCTACCTTGGCAGATACTCAAAGAGAGAACGAAAAGAGTGCTGACGACATAGCAGGTTTTGCCAGACAAGAAGGTCACAGGGTTTGAGGATCATGGCCGTTGGACATCATTGCATGGCCCCAAGTTGGAAAAGGAAGGGCAGGGAAAATCAGAAAATTAAAAAAAAAAAAAAAAAAGGGAAGGAAAAAAAAGCTGAACCGCCAATTTTTCAGGCAGCTCTTGCGCCACGCCGATGACAGAGAATTCCCCGAGATTAACACAGTGGCACGCATCGACAGAGACACACATCAAAAGAAAACGAGAATTGTGCAACAAGCAAAGCGTTAATGTGTTTCAAGCTGAAGCTGCGGTCATAGGGAAGCAAAAGAGCCTCCTAGGACAGCGCCGCAATTTCTCCAAGGCTGGATCCCCTGTCTTGTTCTGCTATCCGCCTGGCTGCGGCTGTCATCGCTGTTTGACGGGCTAGACAAAAGGCTTCGAGCAGCCTGGAAAGACCCGGCAGGACTGCAAATCGGCAACCGAACGGCGACAAGCGCTCTAGACGCCGCCAACGTGGGAAGCAAGCCCGATGTTGAGCAGGCTATGGTGGACCTTGAAGGGGTTTCTCCAGCTACTTACTACTGCAGTCGACGAAGAATGACTTGCTTTGGTTTTGGTACGAGACGTCAATCGACTTGCCGTTGCACTGCTTTTCGACGGCTGGGGGCCCCTGCAGGCTGACCCCAACAGCACCAGTCAAGAGTCCAGCGAAGAGAAGGGTCCTCCAAGGCACTGCAGCCTTCTTTGGGAGACCCATTCAACGGAAGCAGAAGAACCTGATTTGCTCCAAAGTCTCACATTGACATAATGATCTGATCTACCTAGCGTACAGTGTTCGCTGCGCATGTCTTTTCTATCTGTTGCTGGACGGCTTGCTCGGTCTAGAGGAAACCATCCGTTTTCACGACATCCTCTGTGGCCTCAGCACAACTTCCATCTCGACCTCGAAAAATGGTACTACATCCTTTTCTTTGCCCTTGCGACAGACATCATAAGGAACGTGAATTAATATCGCTGCCTCATGCCATGTCGACACTTGTTCCCCTGCAACTTTCCACCAAGTGAATGGCATCTTGTCTTGCCTTCAGCAGTCCCTTGGCGAGAAACCGAACACAAACGCAAAGACGATGACGTCCATTCCTCAAAAACCCGACGGTATTTCTGGGTGACACAAAAGCCCAATGCCTCGCGTATGAGAGTTTTTGCAGGAAACTTTGTTCTCTGAGATGTCCAGCCGCCGTCCTCTTCGTCTTCCGTCCTTTACAGGCAGACCCGGTCATCCCAGCGAACCAGACAATCTCGCAACCTGAAAAACGGCCGTTCAGGCTTGCCTGCTTCGGCCCTCGCACCGCTAGACCCACGCCGGCTGCTGCTCGACACTCCATCCTCCCGCACGACTGGTTTGATGCCGTCCCTCGTGCATCGATGCAGCCTTATAATTTTTTTTTCTTTTGTTTTTGCCGTTTCGGACCACGGTTCTTTTACTGGATTGGACATGTGCCCTATGGACCGGATGAAGTCGACTTCAGAATATCCATCGTTTATAGCAGATGGAAAGAACGAGCATGGGGAAGTCTTTCGCATTCTTGCGACGTCACCACCCACCAGCTCTATCTCCTGATCCTCTCCCGAATTTTTACCGTGATCGTGTTACTTATTTTCTTTTGCATATCGTAATACGGTCGGTTCCTGAGGCGTATTGGGAAGGTTGGATGCAACAAGTGTGGGGTTAGGTGGGAATCGCCTATCGTGCGTTTGGTCTCTTGCGTTTGGCTCTTCACCGCCACGAGCAGAACCCAATGCTGATACTGCTCCAAGTCCAGCCAACCGGCTTTCGAACCCATTGGACCACCAGAAAAAAAGCACTCCCCGCTCGCGTCTCTTTCTAGAACAAAGTGGATTGGTAACCACATTCACCAGGCAGTCCAATATGCAGACAGTCAACGATCCAATGCCTTAGCAGGCTTCACACCCTTGTTCATGCCAGACTTGGCTACGCGCCTCACTAGATTACCAGCTAACATATCCCGCGGCCTAAATGATACCGCATTACCATCATCAGCAGACCAGCCCCTCAGCAGGTCGATCGTAAGGGCCTTGAGGTCTGGGATCATTGACTTGTGGCACCGTCGGTATTGAGATCTCGACCGCCTGCGCCATAGCCAGAATTCGAAGCCTCCACTCACTCCGCTTTAGACTACTTCCTACATTCCCAGTCTGATCTCGGCATTCGATAGGTGGTCCATTGGAACCTAGGCTGACTGACTAACAGTTGCCTGCTACCGCAATGCAGGAACTCATCGTTAGAAAAGATCAAACCTTATAGATGAGGATCAGACCATTCATATCTATACCTATACACAATGATCACCCATCAAATGTAATTACGCAATCCTGATAGAGCTCTGTACGCCGGTATGTCACCTGAGCGCCGGTGGAGTTACACAAGACAGGCATGCCTTCACTTTCTTTATCTTCGTCATCGTGAACTCGTGGGTCACACAATGGGCACATGGCATCGATAGACTCCCCGAGATAATTCAGATATCTCGTGTCCAATCGGCAATTGCATGCCGATGGTCCGTCGCCCACGAGGAAACGAGTCATGGATTCGGCGGCGGTAGGCCGGCTGTTTCTCAACACGAATCGGGAAAGCGTGACTGGGGTCCATCCATCGGGAAGGATTTCCCACGGGCGAGAAAAGCACGCCTGAAGACCCAAATTAGAAATATGACCAGTCGATCTTCGGATTCAAGTCACTCTTTTCGCAATTCCTTGTGATAACATATCTACCACAGACGGGGAGGCAAGGAGGTGGTGTCATCGATTCTAAATCCGACCCTAGGAAGCAGGCAAAAAGTAAAAAAAAAAAAAAAGAAAAGAAAAAGACATACGACCAGAAGCACGGATTGATCGATATACCCTTCTTTTCCTTTTCAGGAGAAAAGAAAAAAAAAGCAAGGGTGAACAATTCTCATTCGAGAGTCTCTTTTGAATACACAATCAGAAAGTAAAGTGGAATATAGAAGAGGTATATCATGTTCATAAAAGCTGGTATCGAGGGAAGACGAGGCATAAAGACGAAGAAAAGAACAAAAAACTGCACAATGGAGAAGAATGATTTGCTTCAATCAAGCCGGAAGAAAAAAAATGGACAGACAGGTGGAGTAATTTGCTCAGGGAAACCGAGAGAAAATTGACGCCGCGTGAGGATTTTCCAACAAAACCAATAAGCCCGAGCGTCCTGCCTCGTCATGCGCGAAAGCTATCGAAAGAAACAATATTTTTGGTGCTGATGGAAGATGCAATGTGGAGTATCCAGGCGATTATATAAACAGAAAAAAATAAAGGGAAACAAAAACGTTGAAGTGCGAACGATTCCCGAGACGCCTTTCCGTCCTATGATTAATATCGCCTGTCCCCGAACAGCCCAAGGAGTAAAAGATGATGCTGCACCATGACCCAATGATGAATAAGACTATGAAAAGAAGAAACCGGTATCCCTAATGGTATTAATGGGTCAAAGTAAAAGGAGTATCAAAACGTTGCGTCGCTCGAACGTGGAAAGGTAAAAAATGACTGCAGGCTGCAGAATGTGATTGCCTCACGGTTGGCCGTGATCATCGGGGTGCTGAGGACCGAGACGATCTCTCAGGAGGACGAGAGGTCGACTGGGGTCAAGGAGCCCCATCATCATCTTGCCTAATTCTGTGTGTTTGATAGGCTTGGTGACGTAGTCATTGAAGCCAGCTCGCGCAGCGTTCTCAATCTGATCCGTCATCGCGTTAGCGGAAAGGGCCATGATCGGGATCTGAGGATAATGGTTCTTTTGTTCCCATTCCCGAATCTCGCGGCAAGTCTGATAGCCGTTCTTCACGGGCATCTGGATATCGCACTGCATTGTATTCGTCAGTCATGATGAGCTCGTGGAAAGGAAAACCGCAATCGAGTGCTTACAATGATAAGAGAGTAGTATCCTGGTTCCTTTGAAAAGACCATCTCAGTGCACTCTTGACCGTTGGCGGCCGTCTCAGATATCACCTTAATCTTGTCGAGATATTTCAACATAACCTAGTCTCATGTTAGCTCACACCAGAAGCCAGCAAGACCATGTTCGAACATACCATGCGATTCGTCTCATCATCTTCAACAAGTAAGATCCGATAGCCTTTGTTCCCGATGACCTCCTTCACCATCTTCGACATAGTCTTGAAATTGTTGTTGATTTCCCTTGCCATGTCTTGGTTACGATCTTTGCTCAGGTCGCGCCTGTTGTTCGGGTCAAAGATCGTGGAGAAAGCAGAAGGCTTGACCGGCTTCGGTACACTGTATACCTGTCTTCCAGTGGAAACCAATTCCTTGATCTTGTCGTTGATCTGTTTCTTCTGGTAGAGGTCAGAAATGATGACAAGAGTCGAAGCAACGTGCGAGTCAAATTGTGAGACATATTCGATTGCATCCATGACGTCGTCAACGCCGGCTAGGTTGAGAACCAAATGCGTGACATCAGGACAGGTTTTGCTATTCACCAAGTCCTTCCAATCATCAACGTCCGGCAGTGAAAGTATCTCGAATGGGACCTCATGAGGGACCACCTGCTCGATATGTTGCTTAATGGCTTCGCGAGTGTTGTCAAGCGGGGACAGGATGAGGATCGAATAAGGACTTTGACTCGGTGCGTCAGAATTGGAGCCTGATGGCCCAATCCGTGACGGAGTTGAGGGGTCTTGATAAAAAGATTTCAATCTGGTAACTGGCCGCAAGGTGTCGTTACTCGACGACGCCGCAGAGCTGAGTCGCGTGTGGCCGGATACTTCAGAGAGATTCGGGGAGGAATTCGGAGGATCAATTTTGACGAGCGGGTCGACAGCATGAAGCTCTGGGGTTGCGAGAGCCGATGGTGACGAAGAGCGCTCAGACAGGGTATTGAACATGGACCGTGTTAAAGGATCCAAGCCCGCCGAGGGCTGGAATAACGGAGAATCAAGTCCAGGTGAAAGATCAGGCATTTCCAGAGCTCTGAGATCGCCAAGTTCCTTGGAAGAAATAGGCATCCTGTGCAGTGAACTGGATTGGGAAAGAGTTCCCAAAGTGTCCGATGCACTGGAGGCGTGTCTAACAAGTCTAGGTTCTTCCGGCGTCGGAGGAGGTGGAGCGTCCACTCTCACGTAGAAGGAAAACTTCGCTCCTTGGCCCTCCCTGCTGCTGGGGGTTAACTTGCCGCCGTGCATTTCCACAAGTTGTTTCGACAAGAACAGCCCAAGCCCACTGCCCGCATGCTGCTGCGAGCCGTTTTCTCCGATTTGACTGAACCTTTGCATCAACCGCTCGGCGTCTCTTGAACTGAAACCCTTCCCAGTGTCCACGACCTCGAAGTGGAGTAGGATCTCCGTTGGTTTGAGTGTCATGGATGGGTCCCGATAAATTGAGCAACGAGTATAAATTTCTCCCTGTGCGGTGAACTTGACGGCATTTCCAACGAGGTTGATGAGGACTTGGCGGATTCGGAAGCGGTCTCCGATCACCATTGAAGGTACGTCAACGTCCATTAGGTAGTTGATTTCGAGGCCCTTATCGATGGCTCTGGATGCCACAGTATCTATTACGTCTTCGATCACTGATCGAACGTGGAACCATGAATGGACAAAGGTCATCTTGCCGGCCTCAACTCTGGATACATCCAAGATATTATCGACGAGTTCGCGCAGATTCGTTGAACTGTTCTGAATAGTGTCCAGCATGCGCCTCTGGTCGGTATCGAGCTGAGTATCAAGGATAAAGGGGATGGTGCCCAGGATTCCGTTGAGCGGCGTTCTGATCTCGTGGGACATGTTGCTGAAAAACTTTGTCTTGGATTCCATCTCCTTGTTCAGTTGCTGCATCGCCTTGTTGAGTTCCCGTTCAAGAAGTTTGCGATCGTTGATATCAGTGCATGTGCCATACCAAGAGGCTTCACCCGTGCCAAAACTGCTTGTTTCGACTTTGATTAGCCGGACAAGATGCCAACGGAAATCGCCGCCTCTAGAACGAAGTCGAATCTCCGTGGAATAGAAAACTCGTCCATTCTCGTCCTTTTGAACAGAAACAACTCCGCGCCTAACGAGTTCATCCAAAGCTGGTGTGACCCCACGTCCCAAGTGTATTTCTGGTGAATTCAACTTCCCTTTTACACTGTCGCCCGACGAGTCATTCGGTTCAGACGCACGCATTACGCTCGCAAGCTCGGCCATCTGGAGGGATAACAAACCACACTTTTCAATATCATCGGGGTGAACATGCTTGGCGAAGCCAAGATGCAAGGCTTCTTCAAGCTTTTGACCAGTGTACAAGTGCCATTGTTCATTGACAAAGATAAGGCCGCGGTACTCGGCCGCTTCGAACACAACTTGCGGGATGGAGTTGGAGAAGGCGCGATACTTGGCGTCTATCGCGAATTTCTCCCTCTCTTGCGTGGCTTTCAACTCGGCAATGTGTTGCTCATGAATGTCCAGAAAAGAGCCGATCCAATACAAGACCTCTCCTGTGGAAGACAGTAGAGGGTTGGCTCGGAAAATGAACCAACGGTATGCTGACTCGTCATTGAAGCGCTTGACACGCACTCTCTCTGTAAATTGGGAACCGGTCCGCAAGGCGTTTTCCCATTCTTGGGATACGTGTTCCCGCTCACTGCTGTGGATATTCTGCCAAGGATCTCTCAACTTCTGCTCCTGGGGCTGGCTTCTCCGATACGAGTCAAACTTCGTGTTTGTCCAGATCACTTCACCGCTCTGGGGTTTCGCAAGAAATAGATGCAGAGGCACGGAATTCAACATCAACTGAGCCACTGTGTCGGGGAAGGGACGTGGCAACTCGCGCTGTAGGTGAGCATATATTGAGTTGGTGGACGGATGGCGGGAGGATGCTTGTGTAGGAGAAATAACAGCCGAGGTTCTGGTCTCCAGTGAAGGAGATGCCACGACCAGACCAGGGTCCTGCGAAACGGGATCGTCTTCGGCAGAAAGTTTGCCCCAGAAGTTACCGGGGGAAGTTGGTGTCGAGGAGGCAAGGGTGTGTTTTGACTTGGAAAGTCTGTTACGGTGTCGACCAATAGCCTCACGGAAACTTTTGGTCTGCTGAACATTGAAATAGCTATCTGCAGCATCTGTGGTATTTTTAGCAGCTGCACCGGGAGAGTCACTAGGATTGATAGCTGTCCCAGATGCCAGGTTGGACAAATCAATCCCAGGTGTTCCGAGAGCGGAGATAGAAGGACTATATTTCGTAGAGGTCGATCTTTCGCCGGGACTGGAGAGACTGGCACGGGCGGATAGAGAGCTATCGTCAGCTAGTCCGCAATTCACATGCCCACTGAGACCAGCAACAAGCTCCAGCTCGCTACTCTCGTCGGAGAATGTTCCACCAAGCCCTAAGAGATGTCCATAGCGGGGGGCTTCCATTCGAGAGGCAACTTGTCGCTCGAGTTGGCTATATTGCTGTGCAAGACCAAACGAAGTTGTGAGGTGTGGCATGAGATACGCTAGCGACTGTCTCAAATTCGACGGGTAGGGAATTATCGGCGACAGCATTGAGATAATGGCTACCGGAAATCTTAGGGTCGATGGAGAGGTCTGCTTCGAAGGCCCGGCGTGCAGAAGCGGTATATGGACCACAGATTTTGCCATATCAACGCCGATTGCTTCCAAGGGTTCCGTATTGGAATAGTCATGCGGGGGAGGGTTTTTGGCAAAAGCGCCCTCGTCGACGGCGTGACTGGCGAAGAACGGATTTTGGTCTGCATGAGCCCGAGGTGCCGGCGAGGGTGCCGGGGACTGAGACCACGGAGAAGGTGGGATTTGCTCATACTCGTCGTAAAGCTCCATCGAGCCAGTTTTCTGCGGCTGAAAGATAGGCGCGTTGAGGGTGGATGTAGAGTTAGACCGCGCTGCTCGAGTGGAGAGCAGTGTTGGTTTGGTTGCCAGAGGGGGGTCGGCGATGGGAGTAATTTGGACTTTGTCATCTGGAGTGGGCAGATCGTCTGCTTCGCCGGACTGCGCCGTTGTAACTGGATCGTAGGAGTATTCGCGGGTCAGGATGACAGGTTTGGTACGTCCGAATAACTTGACAACACCAGTCCTCTTGATGAGTGGGTCTGCTTCCACTTCTAGTGGGCGGGGTATTGGAAAAACGGCCTGTCGAATGTTCTGTTCAGGACTGCTTGAAACATTGAGGGGCTGCGCCGAGTGTTCCTGGTTGACTGAATGTTTGGTGTCCTTGCTTTTCATCTCGTCACTGGACATACGGGCATGCTTTGCCTCAGGCTTGATCGAGTCTTTCAGCTTCGACGGATGCTGCAACCGATTTGGATCCCGCAAGGCTGAATGTTTCCCATCGTTTCCGAACCCTGCAAAGGTATGTCGTGATAAAAGCGAAGGTCGCTTGGAAGGTGCAACAGATCCTAGTCCTTTCGCATCCACGCCTGCGGCTGACACGTCTTTCTTTCCGCCAGGCTTGACATCATCAGCGAACGTGCTTCCTCCAACGAAGAATGTCTGTTCGTGGGACTCTTGGGCAGGTAAACGGTCATCTTCGGTGACATGCTGGTTGAAAACCGCTTTTTGACCCCATGGCACGTTCTCAAGGTCTGTCGAATCCCCGGGCACGGCGAGTGACGCTCTTTCCGCTCCATAGCACGTCTGCAATATGCTGACGACGTTTGACCACCATGCATCAAGCCCTGGTTCCGCATTGAGTCTCAATGCTACGTCGTAAAGGTTAGGACTTGCATAGATTGGATCTCTAATCACGGGCTTGGCGTCGGGGGGTAAAAAGATGCTGTGTGTGGTCGGAGTTTCTGTTGTCGAAGAGGGCGGGTTGTCCGTGCCCTGAGGCGTGGCCATCTGAACCTTTAGCTTCTCAGCTGGAAACGTTAGTTTGAAATTGGTGCGATGCGGCCCGCGCTCCTGTGTCACGGTTACGCTGGCAGTCGCTTGAGGCTTCATTTTGGGGAAGGGGTATGACGGCGTCTGTCCGACCATATGTCCTGGAGATTTGCTTGAGTCCATGGCTCTGATGGTGCCTCCAGAACCAGTCGAGTCGGAGTGTGTAGCAGACGGCAGCGGTCCCGGGAATGACGGTATGAAAGACGGGGACGATGCTTTTGATTTGCGCAGCTTCTGCGTCAATCCGGTGGCATTGGCTGAAGCTGTGTCTTGTCGCGACGAAAGGCAGTCATCTTGGCGATCGGTCAAGGAATACTGGTTCTGAGCCTGTTGTTTTTGCTGATAGACAAGCAGCTCCTCCATTTGCCTCCGCAACTCTTTTAGGGTCTGCATACTCCTTCCCTGGTCGTCTTGGTTTCCTGTATTTGCATCGTTGTCCTTAGACCCCATGGACGACGGGTCAACGTTCGGTGTAGGCCTGTTGTTCTCCACGGTCGCATATCCATCAACGGTAGTGTATGCATCACTGGTGTCCGGGCGCAAACAGGGCAGGATCGATTGTGACGGACGACGATTATGGGAGGGCGATGCGGTCACAGGCAAAGGTGCCTCAGCCGGCGATGGAATTGGAGGCGTTCTCATACCGTAAACTTCCCCCATCGCTTCTCTCCTCCACCGCCGGTCAGTAACTCAGTTCTCCTGGGTAAATCCAACGCCACAGGAGTAATATGAGGCACTCATCTCTCGGGCGGAGGGGTCCGCGATCCGAAGAAATAGACAGAGAAAATCAAAGGGTCAAAAGGGCGTGACAATATGAAGCTATTCGCAAAGGTAGATCGATCGTGAAGAAGGGAACGGATGGAAACTCAAAGGGTGGCTAGAGCAGTGCGTCGTGGCGGTTGAGACAGGAAGAGGTTACGGTGGTGGTGAGGCAGGTTCGAGGGATCTGACTTGATGGCAGATGCAGGGCAGGTTCTGCTGCCGCCCAGCACGATCGACGGTTTGTGCTGAAGAGTGGAAATGGTCCACCGTCTTCTGGGGGTCCAAACCTATGACGTAGCCCCTGGAGAAGGTTCTTCGCTGGCACTCGCTGTCCTTCCTCCCCTTGCGTTTACAAGAACAGATTCAAAATTGAATTCACGTAGTAGTGAATTTATTCTAATGTGAAGTGAATATAACGTCTATTTCTTCTACTCCTAAGTCCTAACGAGCTGGGGGGCAGTAAAGGTGGGAATAGGTTAAGAAGACAGAAGTGGGTTTGCGAGTACAACAAGGCGCGCACTGGCTGTCGACAAGCCTGTTTACTCCGTCACTTCGGCCGATGGCAGGGCTCAATAATAGAACAACAACCACTCCAGTAGTTAACCTAATAGTATCATTTCAAAAGTACTGCACCTTTCCTTGCCAGATACAATACATATTGATGTACTACTTAAAGGTTAATAATCTTCTACCTGGTATATTAGCGAAGCTCTCCTAAGTTTTATTTCTATATTTTTCCTTTCTGTCTATTCCGTACTCCGTACTCGTAATTGTGCATGCAATAGCCTGTTACACCAGCCCACGGTTCTAGGGTGGAGAACCATTTTCCCTTCTTCTTCGTTTTTTCTTCGCTGCGGTCTGCCGTCATCGCATGTTCTAGCCATGTGTTTTATTGGGTGAGCGAAATTTTCTTTGCTCGCATATCCTGGTATGCTGGAGTAAAGAAAGGCTGAGAATTAATTTTAATCTGGCAGAAGCGGTTAAGAACAACCTAGATGCTTAGTAGTTGACTGGCGTATGCGTTATTCCTAGAGGAATTGGTTGAAGATACAGCATGACTCGGGTGGAAGACAGCTCATTGACCCTTTTCACACCTCGTGAGGAATTCCAGTGGGATCCCGCCCAAAGGGCTGATAATCTATTTTTCTGGAACGGGCCTAGCCACCTAGGATAAGCCGGGATCATGGATGTTAGGTAGACGGCCATGCGGTTCTGACTGGCAAACGGTGTGGCAAGTCCCCAATCAGAGCCTTCCAAGGGAGTGGGCAGCCCATTGCCGTCACAATCCACCTAGATCGTCCGCTCCCTAGCAACAGGCCCGTGTACGGATTACCTTACTCCGTACTCCGTACTGTAACTAAGCCCCTGAAGGGCCTGGAAGCTGGAAGCTGCCGCAGAAGACGTCAATGGCTGCGACCTATTCTCGCTCTGCCACCCGCTGGTTGGCTGTGACTTTCCGATTCCCAGAGATTCGGGTGAGTCCGACCCAAGTTCCAATAAATCTTGATAGTACTGACGCGGCTGACCATGCGGTCGCATGTCGCATCACCGTACGGAGTACTCGAGGCGGGTTTGCCACGCCGCGAATCGCCTTGACTTCTACGGAGTATTCCGTAAGCTAACTTAGATTCTTCCCGAAACGGATGCTTCCAAGTTCTAATGATCATTCCAATCCGTGTTCCTGAGTCCTGGCCATCTAGAGTTAATCAAGCAGGAAAACATGTCCAGTAGTACTCCGTATGGGGTAACTTACTGCTCGGTAATTAAAGATTTCGGAACGATCGTCTCGGTCCTCCTTACCAAGCAGGCACGGATTGCTATTGTAACAGAACTCGTGCTTATGATTCCACGATGACGAGGGGGAGTTTCCCAGTTTTATATGGAAATCTGCCAGCCGTGTCGAATGTCAACCTGCTTCAAGCTTGTTCTTCCTTTGGCCTCTGCCCGCAATCAAAGGCATGACTCGAGCAAATCACGTTACCTGCCTGTTTCTCTCTCTGGTTAAAGGGGACAGCGCATGTATTCCCTATCTATGAAATGTTATGACAAGTTGTATGGCCTCTAATCACGGATATATCATCTAAGGATACCGGTTTTGCTCATGCTTCCGAATTCCAAGTGACGGGAATTCAGCTGATCATCTTGGTTGATTCTTGCCGACACTCCGGGTATGATGTCTGTCTGCTCAGTGCTGGTCCTCAAGGCTCAGGTACTCGGTACGTAACTAGCGCCAAGCGAGACTTAAGCATGGGCCAAAGAAAAAGCATTATCCTAAGAGTGGGATCTTCCGATCTGCAAGGGGACAGCGGAGAGTGTAATAGGTTAGAGATTTCATGGCTTAGGTCATGTCGTGGAGGTGTCTTCGAGATCATGCTACTGGAAACCAAGGGCCATCCTTTGGTTCTTTCTGGCTGGCGGTCGAACGTGTTGAATGATGTTGAAGTGCTGTGACATTTAACCTCTTGTGTCAGAAGATGATTCCCGAGTTATTGGCTTTTCCTGTCCTTTTTGATTCGTCCCTACGCCGTTCGTTGGTGATCTAAAGATTGTATCGAACCAGACTACAAATCATTGTCCAGGATGTAGGGATTTGGTCCGGGGTCACGTTGTCAGTGTGTTCTCCTGATAATATAGGGAGCAGTTCCGCCAACTCTACCGTGGCCTGGAAGTCATGTTGTACTTTCGTGGGATATGACTCTTACATTCTGCGGCTGAGAGCATCACGAGATATATAGACATATTCGTACGATGAGTAGAGGAGGAAGAATCCAGACCTAGTCAAACCCAACTCTGGGCATCGGTCAGAAGTAAAGCAGCATATTCGTAACAGTTCCCGAGGTGCAAAATAAGATGAGAATGACTGAAAGACTGGAATACACACAATACGCTGATATCCATTTCGATTGAACGTGACCCCAGACTTCAGCAGACTGAGACATCTAGTGGATCGTCGAGGAGCTCCAGCAACTGGGAGCCCGGGGCGGCGTTCAACATGCCTCAATCAAAGTCACATGCAATAGGATTTATTGTCTGGCGACTGTGGTCATGACAGAATCATAAGTTTGCTGTCGATTGTAGCGTGTGCTCGTGGACGTCGAGAACAGCCCGCCCTCGTGACATAAGTACGTCAACGGCGGGCTGACTAAGATCACGCTTGCTCAAAAAAATTGGTGCCTCAGGCGTCAACCACCTACCCTGATCAGTGAGCCTAGAACGGCTTCTCCCACCAACGACGCTTTGCAAGTTTAGACGTTTGGATTGATCGCAGGTGTGTTGGGATCATAACCTCCTCCTCTGGCGCTGGTCAACGTACCTATCGAGACGAATTGTGTATTGCTTATCCAGCGCTCGGGTTTTGTTCTTTTCGCTTGACTACTCGGGGACTGTGTGTCCCTCCACCTGGGAATTTTAGTCCGTTTTCGTCCTTCATGACCGACTTCCCCCTTCAGTCTCAGCATCCCCTCTGATCATCGCTGCGGCGGCGTCTCTGGAAGATTCACCCATGGCCATACATTGAGGGGATTCAAGTTGCAACATTCTAATACTTACTGGAGATGGAGGATAGTCATATTCTCGGCGAGGACCTACCGCTCCCACCAGCACGGCTTTTCGAACGACTAGGCCAGCTGCCTGGCTATACTTGGGATCAGTCAATCGAGCCCTTCCACTCCACCTACAACCACTGGCATGTCTTTGGATTCCGCCATGCCCCAGAGTCCGATGTTTCGACCCCCGCCGCAACCTCGTCGGGGCCGTCCAGCTTGGCCCGCAACTCTCCCCGAACCGAGTCGCGACCGTCGTTCCGTCATCACTGGCGAAGTAGTCTGAGCGAGTCCAGCAGCGAGTTATCCCTTTCGCGAATCGACCATGAGCCGGCATGGATGCCGGTAGTGGCCCGAGTATCGTCTCACGTCGTGCGACTAGAACGCGAGTTTCACATGCTTAGGACCGTCGTGCAAACTTCAGATCCCGACTGCAATCACACTATACGCCCGATTGACCTCATTCGGCTACCGCGAGATCCTGATGATGCAGGCCCTCTTTTGGTCGCAATCTTCGAGTCGCCGGGCCAGAACATGTTGCGGGAGTTGGTCACATTTGGGCCTGCTTGGTTTGCAGTTGGCAGCAAGACCGATAGCAACGAGTCAACTCCGGGGGAGCAGGTTTCCCTTCCAGTGTTTCTCGATTTTGCAATCGGCGCTTGCGATTGTTTGGAGCTTTTACACTACGGTCTGAAAACAATTCATGGCGAGATCCGAGGAGACGCCTTTCATTTCAATCGGGAAACTGGGACCGTGAAACTCACCAATACGGGAAATGGTGCGAGGTCGTTTGACAATGTTCTCAGTGAAGGATGGTCCTCTCTCACACGAGAGATCGGAGTGAAGAACAAGCTGCAGTTCATTGCCCCGGAACAGACCGGAAGAATGCCAACGGAACCCGACAGTCGAACCGATATCTATGCCTTAGGGGTCCTTCTCTGGACGATGCTGGTCGGCAAGCCTGCGTTTACTGGGAACGATCCTGTTGAGGTTGTGCAGAACGTGTTAGGAAAGAGATTACCACCAGTCTCTTCGAAGAGAATGGATATCCCAGACGCAGTATCGGCTGTTATTCAGAAGATGACGCACAAGGCAGTAAATGAACGGTATCACACGATCTCATCCGTGAAGAGGGATTTGACTCAAATCTCTCAACTCCTTGGCGACGGTGATAGTGAGGCCTTGAAGGATTTTCAAATCGCTCAACGAGATGTCTCATCCTTCTTTACACTTCCCTCTCGTATGTTCGGTAGACGACAGGAATACAACAAGATCATCAGCACTGTCGAGAAGGTTTCCAAGCGCCAACAGTCTGCCCTCGCAAGAGCAGCTGCTCAGAATCCTAGTGGATTGTACGCGATGGGCTCGAACTCCTCCATGTCCGAAGGTCGCGTTGATAGCTTCGAGATCGCATCTGGTTCAAGCGATTCGGGTTCTTTCAACTTGGCTTCAAGGACTACCTCTAACGGCGGGCCGAACCATTTGGGGCGCGTCTCAACCCACGAGTCCCTTCACAGTACCGAGTCATCACTCTCCACTCAAAGACCAGGACAGACGTCGAACAAGGTGAAGAGCCCAGCTGATTCCCGTGGCTCTTGGGACAACACCGACCGAGAAAGTCACCTCTCTGCAGGTGGTGCGACCACGCAGAGCCACGTGGATTCTCTCAATTCTCTCACCAGGCACAGAGCTGGACCCAAGTTCCGTCGCAGCGGGCGCTGTGAGATCATCACGATTAGTGGCCAAGCAGGAATAGGCAAGACTGATCTTCTAAATCGTGTTCAGCCAGCGATCCGTAAACTGGGCTACATTGCGATTGCTCGCCTCGATCGCGCTCGGAGAGTACCCTTTGAGCCTTTCGCGAAGATCCTTGCTAGTCTTCTGCGCCAGATCTTCTCCGAACGTGACGTGACAACAGATTATCATAATAGTATCCGTGCAGCTTTGCGGCCAATATGGCCAACGCTTCACAGAGTCCTGGAGCTTCCTGAGCAACTGATGTCTTTTGGAGGAAGAGACAAGCCGGTATCACCAAAACTTTCTGCGGCTCAGCACATACTCAAAGAGAATCTAACCAAAGGAGAGCCGTCCAAACGAGTGGCTCTTCCCGGCCTCGACCATGGCCAGACTTCCGTGGAGTTCTTCCTCTCCAATGCTGCATCGAAAAATATGCGATTGATGGAAACATTCCTGGAAATTCTCAGGACGCTATCCCAGTTCAAATTGATCTGTGTCTGCCTCGACGACCTTCACTATGCGGATGACGAAACTCTCGAGTTGTTGATGAACATCGTCAAAGCGAAGTTGTCATGCGTGCTCATCCTCACAAGTCGCAAATCTGAATTGGACTCCGATGCCATCAAATCAATATTCGAGTCGGACAGCCCCAACATCACGAAGATCGTCCTGAATCCGCTTGGAGAAGATGAAATCATGCAATTTGTAGCTGCTACAATGCACCAGGATCCGAACCCGATGTTGACGCCACTAGCCGCTGTCATCCAGGAGAAGAGTCTAGGAAATCCGTTTTATCTGCGAATGATGCTCGAAACGTGCTACAGCAAGAATTGCATATGGTATTCATGGAAAGATTCACGGTGGGAGTTTGATCTCGACCGGATATTTACTGAGTTTGTGGCACCGACTTATGGGGAAGGGCTTGGACTGTCCTTCCTCACCAAACGTCTCCAAGAGATTCCTCCTGCAGCACGGTCGATATTGGTATGGGCCACGTTATTGGGAAGCCCTTTTTCGTTCTCTTTGGTCCAGAGACTCCTCACCAGCGAGTTTCTCTATTCTAGCGGGGACGACGAGGTGCAGGACGTTACATCTCTGCAGAATATTGATCTCGTCAGAATGTCAGAAGCCGATATAGTCGTTGGGTTACAGTACCTCATCCAAGCTTACATCATTGTCCCCGGGGAGACAGATGATGAGTTCAGGTTTGTCTCACCTTCCTTTTCTCTCTCTCTCTTGTGAAAACATCTTGACCTGATATTTTCTCGCTGCAGATTTGCCAATGATCGACTCTCACAGGCCGTGGCAACCTTGAGAGAATCTGACAATGTAAAGAAAATGCATTTTATCATAACACAGACCATGATGAAGCACTATCATGATGGTCGCAGCCGCTACGCAATGGCCCGCCACGCAGCGCTGGCGTCTCGACTGATCAAGTCGCGTGTCGTCCAAAGGCTTGACTACAGAAAGGTTCTATGGGATGCTGCGCAGACTGCTGCTCAATCTGGCGCACGACCGACTGCTCTTTGGTACTTCCGCCACTGCCTCTCCCTTCTCCAGGAAAATCCTTGGGATGACGATAACACCGATGTGTATTATGACGAAACTTTGCGTCTGCACATTGCGACGGCGGAGATGCTGTGGTCCCAAGGCCACAATAGAGAGGCCTTGAAGCTACTGGACGAAGTTTTTGCGCACGGGAAAAGCGCCGTATGCAAGTCCAGGGCTTGGACCGTGAAGGCAAAGATTTATGCTCAAGCAGGAAATCACCTGCGCGCGATGAATTCCTTGCTCACTTGCTTGGACGAGCTCGGTGTACACCTCCGAGAACCTACAACCTATGAAGAATGTGACGCGGCGTATAAGAAGCTAAAAGCATACCTCGACAATGCTGACTTCGAAGATATTGTCCGCAAGCCTGTCAGCAGGGATATAAATATGGTAACTATTGGAGCTGTCATGGCAGAGGCAATGGCCGTGACGTATTGGGATGATGCATTGGTCTTTTATCGCATGGCAATTGAGATGATGAATCTACATCTCTTCCAGGGCGGGTTTGTGCAAATCTCGATTGGCTGCTCCCATCTGGCAATGATATCTTTCAGCCGATTCCGAGACCTTGATCTGGCGGTGAGGCTAAGCGACTTTGCATTGTCGCTTCTCGATCGCTTTCCCGAAACGTGGACTCACAGTAGAGGCTCAACCGTGCACAACCTGTACGTCAGTCACTTGCGGGTTCCGGTTGCATCGACTCTCCCCGCCCTCGAGACTTCCCTTGAGGCGTCATTCTCGATGGGCGATCCGTATGTGACGTTGATAAGCTTGTCATCAATGGCCATGACTCGATTGTACTTGGGTCAGGACATGGCTCAGCTGGAAGCTTTTTGCAACGAGAGTCCTGAGGACATTCCTGACTGGATCAATGACACCCGTGGAGGCGCTAGCTTGCTTGCAACGCGTCAAGTTGCTCGAGCACTGCAGGGAAAAACCTCCTATCGCAGTGCCGAAGGCGTGATGTCGGATGAACAGCACAAGACCGATGAGTTCATTGCGTACCTAGATACCCACGCCAGTAACGCCGACCGCCCGCGTGACATCTACTGGGGTCTCGCTATGATACCTCTGTATGTCTTTGGACACCATGAAAAAGCCATCCAGGTTGGCACTCAGATGATGGATACAATTCCCCGTTTGTGGTCGGTCCGAGTCTCATACGTTGTCTATTTCTACTTGGCACTCTCACTCCTTACACTGCACCTTGATTATCCTGATCGTGGATATCTTGACGGACACTTTGAAACTGTTTTGAAGTACAAGGCAGAGATTGACTTTGCACGGAGCGCCTGCGACGCGAATTATGGCATGTGGTCATTAATATTGGAGGCGTTGGTCTGCGAAGTCCGTCGGGACTTCACTGCTACAATCCAAGCATTTGAATCCGCAGTCGACCATTGTCAAATCCATGGCTGGCCTTTTGAAGAGGCCCTAGCGCTCGAAATGCAGGGAGAGTTCTTGATGCGACGTGGTGCCAAGAGAGCTGCACGTTCAGTGATGCAGCAGGCCATTGCCGCATGGACTTCGATCAGTGCCGTGGGCAAGGCATCACTGCTTGCCGAGAAACATGAATGGTTGCTCAAAACGGCCACCATGGCTAAAAATGCCGATGCTGGGTGTCAGACCGTTGACTCGCTCCTCGCAATCAATCGAAACGCTGGGCCGGAACACATTGACATCTCGCAAGAAATGGAGGAAGACAACAGGAAACAGCTCTGGATTGAGCAAAACGGAGTGACCACTGGTGAGAGGTCTCTTGATATTTCCAGTGTTGGACTTGGTGAGCTTTATATTTTTCTTTATCATTTCTTTTCTTCTTTTTCGATCTCGGAAGCTCTTGCGCACACACGAACAGTTCGCTCATGGTAGCTAGATATTATCGACTTGTCCAGTATACTGGAGTCGAGCCAGGTCATGTCGTCTGAACTCCAGATAGACAAACTCCTCACGAAGATGATTGAGATCATTCTGGAATCCTGTAACGGCTCCGATTTAGCTGTCATTGCCAGAGAATTCGAGAATACTGGCTTCGCAGTTGCTGCGGCAGGAGATCTCGAAAAGGGACAGAAGTCGTTTGTTGATGGCTTGCCATTCTCGGAAATGGAGGATAAGATGGCTCAGCAGATTTCCCACTACGTGATGCGCACCAGAGAGGAGGTACTCGTTCACAATGTCCTTGAAGATGAGCGCTTCGCCAATGTCAGCGACGCCTATCAAGCAAGATACCCACTTGGGAGATCTGTGATTGCCCTGCCCATTGTGCAGGCAGACAACCTCATCGGAGTCATCCATATTGAAGGCAAGCCCAACTCCTTCACTCAACGGAATGTCGTGGTACTTCATCTACTCTGCAACCAAATCGGCATCTCGTTGTCCAATGCGTTGCTCTTCCATGAGGTTCGCAAAGTCAGCGCATTCAATGCATCTATGATCGAAGCACAAAAGCGGGCTCTCACACAAGCTCGTGAAGCGGAGCAGAAAGCCAAGGTCGCCGAAGCGGAGGCCAAGCATAATGTCAAACTGAAAGAAGATGCCGCAAAAGCCAAGTCGATCTTCCTTGCCAACATCTCTCACGATCTACGCACACCCATGAACGGAGTGATTGGCCTGTCCGAATTGCTCAAGGGCACGCATTTGAACAAAGAGCAGGATGAATATGTCGAGTCAATTCGCGTCTGCGCTGATACCTTGCTCACGTTGATCAATGACATCCTCGATTTCTCGAAGCTAGAAGCAGGGAAGATGAAGATCTCCACGGTCCCTCTTAACCTCAAAGAGACGATAACCGAAGTGGTGCGTGCGCTCCGCTACACGCATCGTGACAGAGGTCTAAAAACCATTGAGGATCTTGACAGAGTCCCACCGGATCTCGTGGTACTAGGGGACCCCGTTCGACTGCATCAGATCTTCATGAATCTTCTCAGCAACAGCTACAAATTCACACCCAAGGGCTCTGTCACCGTCCGAGCCAAAGTATCTCGGGAGGGCAAAAGTCGCGTTCGTCTTGAATGCTCGGTGTCTGATACCGGCATTGGAATACCAGATGAGCAGAAATCGCGGCTTTTCAGACCTTTCTCGCAGGCTGATAGCTCAACTGCACGGTCTTATGGTGGCAGCGGACTTGGTCTGAGCATATGCAAAGCCATTATCGAAGATGTCCTTGGTGGTGCCATTTGGCTTGACTCGACTCCTGGAGTTGGCACAACGGTGACCTTCCATTTGGCTTTCAGTAAAGCGCCCAAGGAAACCATTGTAAAAGCTCCGTGGTCGCAGAATTTCAATCAGATCGAAAGCAAAGCACCTCCAAAGCCGACAGCTCGTGACCTTACGATGATTCCTCGTGATCAGATTCGGGTCTGCATTGCCGAAGACAACCCTATCAATCAGAAGATCGCCGTAAAGTTTGTGACTGGTCTCGGTCTTCAGTGCGAGGCTTACAGCGATGGGCGTCAGGCTGTCGAGGCTTTGCGAGTGCGCTCCAAAGAGGGCAACCCATTCCATGTCGTTTTGATGGATGTGCAAATGCCGACACTTGACGGATACAATGCCACACGGGAGCTCCGCAAAGACCCGGATCCAAACGTCAATGAGGCCCTAGTGATTGCCATGACTGCAAGCGCCATCGAGGGTGACCGAGAGAAGTGCCTTGAAGCGGGAATGAACAATTACCTTCCTAAACCAGTGCGATCGACAATACTCAGCGAGATGCTTGACAAGTATCTTGCACCGAGACCGTCATACACCAGAGCCAGACTGGCAGTTAGGGAGAAAAGCCGAGGGAGTATCAGCTATGACCTTAGTACGCCAAACAGTCTTTCTTCATCGAGTTCGGATAGCCAAGTCATTGCACTGACACCCGATGGAGAGAAGCAACTGGGTTCAACTCCATCTGGGACAAGGTCACCTAGTGTTTCTAACGACCAGAGCGATATACCGCAACAACAATAGCCGCACTGGTGCGTTACCTGGTTGATCGGCAAGAAACGCTGATCGCCTATATTGACGGCTTGTCTTGAGACGAATCCTTACCATCAGCTACTTCTTGGGGTGATCTCTCGACCTTTATACCTGTTATTCTTGAACTTCCATTCTCAACCTTCATATTTATTCTCCATTTGTCTTTTTTTTTCTCTCTTGCTTAATATCCCATGTCATTGCTGATCTCACTCCTCGACCTTTTGTTTACTCCCAGTCGAGCTCCTTAAAGCCTTATCTATGCGACCATCATCCTTCGCGTGCAACTCCCCGGCCCCTCTCCAACTGACGATGACGATGAACATGACTGAATGATACCGGCAGCTAAAGCTTGATGCTGCCGGACAAGCTAGTAAATATGTGGATATGCTTTGGATTCTTGCCCCCTTGCGTATTGTTTTACTATTACCCATGGAAGCGTTTGATATATCGAGAGGAAAGGGGACAAATTAAGAGGGTGTCAGGGGCTTATTGTTATCCACAAGTCGGGCGGAAAAGAAAATTGCGGGTCATTAGGTTATTGCAGAGACTTTTCCGTTCCCCGCAAACTTGTTAGTGATCTCTGGTTTGCGATTGGCGGCGCATTTATTTCTTATTGTTGGGGTTTCCTGCTCAATGGTGTATTGGGCAATGTTCTGCTTTTCTTAGGTTCCTAGGGGTTGGTATAACTTTCAATTGCAGCTTGATCTGCCCTTTCTCCATCGGGTATTATTATCTGGTTACCTAGTTTCCTGGCACCATTTCTTGAACTCCTTCCTGGTTTCTAAATCTCTTAGTGTATGATTCCAGAGTCTGCGTGTGGCAGGTCGACAAGCCTTCCGTAGCTGGGGTATGGGTGCTTGCAGGGGTTCATGTATCTAGATCATGATGTCATTCTTTTATATACGGTGTCGATCAATGTACATACATTTCACCAAAACCTGTTTAAGCCACCACGCCTCTTCGGCCGAAGATCCGGAATCGCTTAACTCCACCATCAGGCACGAGAGTCAGCTTGACATGAGTGAAAACCCTCGTGTCCTCCCCTCCGGCAGTCAAATCGGCTTCCTCGAAAACATGCTCCGCGTTCGCCTGACAGGGCTTGTCTCCCTTGACCAACTCTACCCATCCCGGGTGATCATGAGCAGGCTCCCCTTCACCCTTGTTCTCGGCCACCAAACCATGAACCCTGACAGCCCGAGGGAAGTTTCCTCGGAAATCCTTGGTGTCGACTACAACCTTGCAGACGGATCCCGGCACACCCAGCTTCACGATGGCCCAGTCAACATGTCCCGGTGCACGCGATCGCGCTGTCTCCCAACCGTCTCCCATATCTTTACCCCGACCGGGCAGCAGCAAGTTCGAGCAAGGGGTATAATGCTGATCGGACGCGCCGAGGGCCAGGCCGCCCAGGAGAGCCGACGAAAGTTCCTCCACCGGCAGCTCCCTGCGATCCGTGCTTGCGATGATCTGCGGCGACAACGATGGCGGAATGGCATGTCCGTACAAGCGCAACCGCGCGAAGCCACCGTCGGGATACATCAGTAACCGGACGTGGGTGTATGGAGTCGGGTTCGCGGGGTCGTATTCTCTAATCTTCCACGCCCGCCGCTGAGACGGCCCACACTCCCGAGCAGGAAGAATGGTCTTCCAACCCGCGAATTCGGGCTTGCAGATCTCCTCGTCCGTGATCCCACTGCCGGGAGGTGCGTAGGTGCCCTGCAACTCTGCCTTCTCGCCGTAGTTGCCAACGAAGTAGGCCGTGTCCACCTCGACGCCCTGGATGGCGCCGCTGGCGACACCCAATTTGATCACGACCCAGTCGTAGGGGTTGGGGTTGTGTCGTCGGGTTTCCCAGCCATCGTACCAGGCACCGGTGTGGACGAAAACGCCGGGGCGGTGGATGGGAGCGGTCGGCGTGAGGAGGTTGGAAGCTGCAGCGAAGTAGTCGTTTGAGCAGGCGAGCACGGAGCTGTTGAGATTGGATGAGGCAAGATTGGTGGTGTGGGCGAAGACTTGGTCAATCTCCGTCGCAGGAATGTAGGCTGATTCGGTTGAAGACAGCTCTTCGGCTGCCTGGGAA
Source organism: Hamigera avellanea (assembly GCA_027569715.1). Classification (NCBI taxonomy): domain Eukaryota; kingdom Fungi; phylum Ascomycota; class Eurotiomycetes; order Eurotiales; family Aspergillaceae; genus Hamigera; species Hamigera avellanea. The sequence continues at coordinate 72,425 of JAPDKU010000103.1, forward strand.
GGGATGACGGGGACTTCCATGACGTGTCGCGTGCGGAGAATGCGGGGAAGGAGGAAGATAAGGTTGTATTTATCGGAGACTGAATCGTATACTAAGACTTTGAATGGTATGATACAATTGGGGAAGATAGAGAGAGAGAGAGCAATAATAGATTGATTATAGGAGATGGAAAGCAAAGTGACGAACAAAGAAATGAAGAGAGTGATGGTTGGTGGGGGAGATGGAGAGATTAAATGATTTGGATGATGAGGAACTAATTGTTTATCGATAAGGGAAGGAGGTCCTTTGCCTGTTTTGGCTACTGATTACTCGATCCCATTAACCAACGTGCCGATCAGGTCCTCTTTTTTCTCGACTTCTTTCCTCTGTTAGTCTACAACTTACAACTCTGTCCGATCTATCAAGATTGCTTCCCCTCTTTGACTCGAATCGTTTTCAATCCCGTCAAATGATACAATCTGCTCCCGATGAGCCCCCACCGTTCCCCTCGACATTTTCTTCGGAGTTCTCCGACGATCGCAGTCCCCCGAGAATACTCCCACCTTCTGGAGATGGGGCGTACAGAGACAAAATACTGGCAGCGGAAAGGTGAATTGGAAATCATGAGCTTCCTCAGGATGTGTCATAAATCATCCGTATCCTTCACATGGACGAGTCAAGGGTAGGTCAAGTGTGCCTGTGTGCCTCGAAACGTCAAAAACGACCGAGGACTCGACTTGCTCTCTTCTTCCGATTGGCATCATTCTGATGTGTGCCTCACTCTGTGCTACAGGTAATGTTGTGTCGTGATAGAAGATGAGCTTGTCTGTCGTCGGCCGAATATCGGAGTGAGTCGGCCTTGAATGGCTTACGCTTCGACTCAAGATGTCACAGGTCAAGCCAGCCTTTATAGTATAAGCCCTGGCTCGAGCAGCAGACTGGCTCTTGGACTCAATTACACCACCCCCCGAGTAGGATGATGAGTCTGTCTTCTTTCACGTTTTACTGACAATGAGCGGCCAAGACGACAGAAAGACACCATTGTTGCAACCGTTGAAGGAATGCTCCAGACTGTTACACGTGTGACGCTGACCTTGGTTGCAAATGATGAAAGTCGTATCAATGCTACTTACTGGTTTTGATAGGAGCTTGTGATTTTCGACACACCTCAGGCTTGCTTGACACGTATGAAGGAGGAACGTCATTGTTCTATTGGCAATTGCAATCCGATCACATCAACGCCATTGTTGGCATGAAGTCTTTCGCCACTCTATCGAGAAAGTACATGGCAACTGAACAAAACAACATCATGAATGTGTTCTCGAGTGCGGTGCCCATCCCTTTCTTTGTGTGAAATCACCATTCAACTCCATTGAGAATGCATGCTTTAACGCCAGCACTAACCGCAAGCCCCTTTGGTTGTCCTCCCAGCATACAGTACTACCGACCCTCCAACAACATCACCCTCCTGTGTTCTTGGTGGCCAGCTCCTCCAATCTCTTGTACCTCCACTCGTACTGTGCCAACTGCTTCTTTTCTGCTGGCGACAAGCTCTTTCCTTTGTCTGCTAGCTCCTTCTCTGCCTGCTTCAACATTTCCCAGCGCTTGAGAATTTTGGCTTGATGATCGGAGATCGAGGCCAGATTCGTGTCCTGTGCAGCCATGCGCTCATCGATGGTGGAATGGTAAGACAGCTTGGCGTGAAAGAGGGCCATTTCGGATTCGTCGTAGGTGAGTCCTCGAACCTCGGGAAAAGAGCCCGCGTCGTGAGTTATCTTCTGTGGCATTTTGATGATTGCAGAATATTTGTTTTACTGTTGTATGGACTCGGGCTTTCGTTTATGTACGTGACAAGTAAAGACCGACGGGCCTTCGTTTATCGCCTTTGCCGGCACCGAATATCTTGCAAGATGGTGGTTTGGTGGCACCTTTGATCTTTGCAGAGAAAGTTGATTATCGATTGCTTTCGAAGAGATTGAGGGATATAGTGTCCCTCCGACAAGGTAAGAAATCTTTGAGAGAGGAAACTTGCGAGTCTCGAGCTCACGGGGGCTTTCAAATATTGCTTTTTGCGAGGCGTGTGCAAAAGGGAAAGAGAGGAAAATGCGCGGTCCTGCTCCCAACTTATTATACTCGCAGCTCCCTTTTCTCCGCAAGGTGATACCAGAATGCGAGCAGGATGCACCTCTTTGCCAATGGCAGAATGAACGGGCAGTTGATTGATGCCATTTGCCTTTGAACACCGTGGAAAGAATGACACGAAAAGCTTCTTTTTCTTCTTGTGTACGCCCCGTTTGCACCTTTGTCTTGTCTTGTGATTCATCTTCACGGTCCAACCCACTAGTCAAGTGGATGCTCGTTTGATCTACTTTGATCTAGATTGTGACACCGGCAGAATAACACCGACGCAACCATCCCGTCCTCAAGTTGGGACCGCTAACGTGGTGGATGTTGTCAATCATGACAGTGTTGGATGGAGGGCAAAGACATCCGTCCACTTTCTTTTTGACTTGATGCTTTTGCCCCAATCTGCCGGGTTACAAACACACATATGCATCAAGAGGCGAGGAACAAACATGTACAACGACCTCCATGCATACGATCCGCAAAAGCTTGATCGCTAAGGACGAAAGCAAAGGCCAGCACAGAAGAGAAGAACTATTGTAAGCTCTTCCAAGTCAACGCTGCGACAAAAAAAAGAGTGGTTCTTTCTAGTGTCTTAAGTATTCGCTTTTTCGCCACAGTAATCTCAATCAGTCAAAAATCTTTGGGATCTTTGGGGTTTCGATTCCAACTTTCCATGTCAATCCCGCCAAAAGCAAACGCAGTCGATCATCGGAACAACGAACTCCACTCCACCGGGAGACCCTGGAATCAAGAAAACGGTCAAACGGATGAAAGGTCCAGGGAGAGAAGAAACCGAAACGGGAATATGTATCTTCTGAAATTCTGAGGTTGCCTTTCTGTACCTATCCGTCGTCAGGGCAAGGCGATGGTAACATCCGCGCCAATCTGACTTGATTTGCATTGGACCCGACCGGATTGAAACCTTGACAGGGCGATGGACGTACACATTGCAGAGAGAATCTTTTCTTTGGCCATCCTTTCTTTCTTTCTTTCTTTCTTTTTTTTTCTGAGGCGACATTTAGCTATGGGCCCTTACATAGCAAGTTAATGCGAAATCTTCGTTGATCAGGGGATACCGCGAGTCTAATTCCCTGATGCCCCTTCTTCTTGTGATGGTTGTATGACTTCCTCACCGCCAGATGAATTAATATAGACAGACGCAAAGGAATCTTCAGTCGAAGTTCCATCGTGCATCGTTACACCATATTTTCTTTTTCGGCGGGAGGAATTGCTTTCCGTGGGGGATGGAGGTGTCAATGTGCTACCTACAGTTAGGTATAGTTAGTTGTCAGAGGGGACTCCTGTAGGGTAAACGGTCTCCTTGCATATGCTGTGTGATGTTTTTCGTCGCGCAGCTGCGAGGTTATGTAGAGGTGTGGTACGGACTGAATGTTGGTGCCCAAGCCTTCTGTCCTCAATGCAAGTGTTTTTCTTTTCTTTTCTTTTCTTTTCTTTTTGCTGCAGATTGTACGAGGATAGATATAGAGATCTCACTTGGAGAAAGATCATCGGAGGCAGGCTTGACACGCCGTAGTTCTTTCCCTACAAGGCGGAAACACAGTACCTGCCTCAGGCAGCCTGGCTCAAAGAAGGGAAAGAACAAGGCAACCTTGAACAAACAGTATAATGGGCAACTACCTAATGATCAGGTGCCTCACTTTCCTCATCCCCATTTAATTCGGCCATCTGCTTCTTCGCCTTCTGGACGTCCAACGGCATCTTCAGAGCCTCCACCAGCATCAATTTCTTCCAGGGACAATCCCACTATTTCCGGGAAGACGAAAGTAGGACAAGACCAGCTGGTTGCAGTTGTACACGAAATACACAACCCAGATCTTATATCCGATCTTGTTGATACCCACGCACATCCCGCAGGTCTGCACCGCTCCATGCTCTTGGTTCGAAGTGTCAGAGACAAGACCTCCACAGGATACAATGGTCATCAAATACATGGCCAAGCAAGTCTGAAAAAGATAGACCCACATCAGGGTCGGCGCGGCTGCCGCCCGGCTGGCTCTCACGTTACATTTCCAGGATGTGAAGGTCGCGGCGGCCTCGAAGACGATCATGGCGACGAAACCGGCGAAGATGAGAGTGCATCGCTTGTACTTGTCGACGAGGCTAGGAGGCCACTGCCGTGAAGACAAAATAGGTGGATTTCGTGCCGAGGGAGATGCTCACTGCTTGATGCCGGTTGTCTTCTGAGCTGGGACCCAACTACATGGGGAGGGATTACACTATCAGCCGGAATATTCCTGTCATGTGCGACATACAAAACATGGTAAAGTGGACAGGGAAGGCAATGGAAGGGTGCAGACGTACTTTTTGATGATTCCACGACCGTTCCGCCGCTGAAAGATGGAGGAGAGGAAGAGAACCAGGAGTCGGAACCGGACAGCCTTCCAAGGCGAACAACACGCAATTAGGCTAAAAGTTCCTGAACCCGGCCCTTTCATTCTCCAGCGGCTCCTCAATCTGCGAAACGACGATGTTAATGATGGGCTCATTGATATTCCTACTGGTGGTTGCGGTACCTTCTTGGCCTTCTCCCTCGTCCCATGCATGATGTAGCAACGCGGTGAATCGGGAGTCAAGACATACGTGGTTGCACAGACGATGGCAGGGAATAGAGCTTCTAGAAGCAGGAGAATATGCCAGTCCCAGTTTCCATTCATCTTGATCAGCCCGATCGTGGCTGCAGTCATCCCCAGGCGACCGACCTGGAAGCATGCACCAAACAAAACCGCGAGACGGCCGCGAAGGTGGACCGGGGCAATTTCACCCATGTACTGCGAGCTGGACATCATAACAGACCCAAACCCCAGCAGGAACCGACCCGCCACGAGCACGGACAGATATTTCAAACAGCCTTGCATGACGGCTGTCACGATGACAATGGCAGTTCCGACGAAATCCTCCGCGTTGTCAAAAGACATCCGACAGGACCAAAAATTACGCTCCACAGGGGCGTTGCCAATATTCATCGGCGCGTTAATTGTCCCGTACGTGCCTCTAATGGATAGGAAGCCAAAGAAGTGCTCTGATTCATGCCCATTGATGCCGCTGATGGCGGCCCAATCCACTCCGTGGCCCGTCTGCTTGCACGAGACCATCTCCTCTACATGATCTGGGTCCAGGTTCCTCTGTCGTCGAACTCCCTCTCGGTCGCGACGGTACCTAGTATCCGACGATTTGGACATCTTTACCTTGCCTGTCTATCTGCTGAATATAGAACAACAGCAACAGCAACATGATATCCCAACCGCTCCAAAGCAAAAGATCCCAATCTTGAAAGGGAAAAAAAATCACATTGCTTCAACCTGATTCTCCCGGGTCATACAGCTCTAATCATGTTCCACAGAATAATCAAGGTCTGGACTGCGATTGATTCGTATGGCAGCCGATGCTGACTTAATCCCTTGCAAATGCCAGACGGTATTGAGAGAAAACCCAAACTGCCGCTTCGCTGTGAACTAGTTGTTGTTTTGACCGAGCTTGGGATATTGCTTTTTGGTCTTCCTAGCATCCGATCGACCATTCGACCCAAGTTCCTATATGACCACCGAGGTGAGGAAACCATTGGATAATCCATGGTTCGACTGACTAGTCCTTCGCTGACCAATTGACTCTAGCATAAAGTGGCTATAGATAGGTTACTTTCCAGCACGAACCCATAGATGGAAATGAAGATAACGTTCCGTGCAGCCCCACATCTGCACGATATCAAGAGAAAGGTCGTCTATTCGTCCCCCCGCATTTACCATCACGGACTACCTGATCGTGGTATTCCCAGATCGGCTACTCGGCAGAGAAGCTCTCGCAGGTGAGGGGATGATACTTTAGTTCAGATTTTGAATGATAGATAAGAGGCGAATCCCCCATTCCGAAACTCTTCGTCAGTTCCATATTGATACGCAATAAATAACAATAACAGGGACTGTATCTTCTTTCTTTGTCCAACATTGGGTTCCCTGGGAGATGACCAACAGTCGCACAATATGCAGCCTAACGAGCCTTTGAAACTATCACTGAAAGGCAGTCCAAGAGAGGTACAGTACGAATTACGGCTTTAGACTCAACAACATCCCGGTTCTTCAAGTAACAATCTTCACAGATTGGCCTCGCACATGGCCGTTCCCTATCCGCCCAAATCAAAGATCAAATCTCCATCTACGCCGCCATGTTCGAATACACGTCCAAGCTATCCTGGGACGAGGTTCGATTGGTAGCCGAAGAGTTCCGCCCATCGATCGAGAAATCAACGCCAGACCTCTATTCCGAGATGCTGGGAATAGCAGAAGGCGCAGGACTAGAGATCCTCGACGTCGTGGCACTGAATTGCCGGAGCGAGATCGCACTGGGGCGCTTTTCGGACGGGTGTACGAGTCTTTCCTGGAAGAAGGGCGATGATGTTCGGATTCTGGCGCAGAACTGGGATTGGACGGCTGACGTCAAGCGGAATCTTGTCATGATGTCTATTGAGCAGGAGGGGAAGCCGACCATCTACATGATTACGGAGGTGAGCTGAATGAGGCCGTTTCATCCTACCTAGGAGGGAAAATGCTGACTCCCCCACCCCTGAAGGCCGGCATCGTGGGAAAGATCGGCTTCAATTTCGCCGGCGTCGGAACATGTCTCAACGCCATCCGCGCTCACCCAACCATCAGCTCCAAGCTGCCCATCCATATCGCCCTCCGCCTCTGTCTCGAAAGTACCTCGGTTGAGAATGCAGTCCAGACCCTCACATCGCTCGGTGGCGTAGCGTCCAGCCAGCACATTCTCATCGCAGACAGCAAGACCTCCCTGGGCATGGAGCTTTCGCCTCTCGGGGACGTCTACCTCCAGGAGGATGAATACGGCATCGTCACGCATACCAACCACTTCATTGAGAACAAGTTCGTGGAAGAGCCACCGTGGCTGTCTGGGTCCCCCGTTCGTCTGGAAAGAATCCAGCAGCTTTCCCAGGAATTGGTCCAGGATGGGATCACAGGAGAGAAGATCAAGCCAGGATTGCTCCGAGAGAAAATATTCTCCGACACTTACAATGCACCTCAGTCGATCTGCTGCCAGGAGGATCCCTCGCGACATCGCTCGGTGAGAAGTAGCACATTGTTCAATATCGTCATGAATCTGGATCTGCAGAATCTAGGCGCCGAGGTGGTTTGGGGGCAGCCAGGGTCTGGTAAAGAAGGGTCGGTTCTGAGAATGCCTTGGGCTTGATTGAGGATAAAGGGTGAGGGATTTGATCCGAGTGACTGGCTGTGAGCCGGGCACATTCGATCCAACATCCTGTGAGCTTAGAACGACCTAGATATGAAAGGCTCGACGGATGAACCCTCATTTGAAAAGCAAATCTGGGAATAAGCCCCGGCTATTCCCCGGAAGACACAATGGCATTCTTTCATAGTTGCTCTTACGAGACATTGTCCCTCTGGGTGTGGTATTCTCACCTTGCTGGCTTTGTGTATGGTCTCACAACTCACATAAGGCCATGTTCTCTGTTGCCCCATGGATATATAAGCCCAAGCTGGACGGTGTGTTTGGCGAAGCTGGGTTCTTTTCAATTGCACTCTCTCCCCTTCCTTGCTTGCTATATAAACACCTGCGCTATCAGTTATATCAGTTATCTTCTTGTTCATATACGTTCCACGTACTCACCAACTCGATCGTCTATAGACTTCACCTCAAGGAACCAGCAAGATGCTGGCCTTTTGCAATCTAGAAGACGAGCGGAACGAGCTGTACCGGGAGCAGCTTGCAGTCAGCAATCTCATCGCCGCCGACCCCGAAAATGCCCACCAACACTTGAGCACCATTGCTGAGCATGAGCGCCGACACGAGAACATCATGCGACGAGAGGACGAAGAGGACGCCAGAAAAGGTCTCCTGCCACCTCCGTCACCAGGGGGAGTTGTCACCCATCGCTGCACGCCGACCAGGCGAGCGGCAACCGGTCCTCGCTCTCCGCGCGTTCGGCGGGGGTCGTCCCAATGGCAGAATCGCCGTGTCGTTGCGGCGACTGGCGCCGATGATAATAACGGCGAGGTGAGGAAACGGTTCGTGGTCAGCAAGAAGTTCCTGCGGAAGAGAGGATGTACCTGCCACAAGAAGCGGAGGAGATGCTGTGGATTTCACTCGGTGGTTTATTTTTGAGACCTTGGATTGCTGGTCGGTAGTTTATATCAATGTTGCAGTATATGTCTTTTTCTGGTCCATTTGCAGTTGGTTGTCTGGCTCGCTGATTGATTGAGTTGTGTCTTCTTTGTTTTCATCTTGTCTGTTGATCCATGTTCGCTCAATTTGTTGGTTTCCGTGTCTTGGTCGATGTAATAATTCCTGGCAGTTGTTTCTTTATCGTTTTGAAATTTCAACTATTGTTAATAAGGAAGGAAGGTTCGTCATCCATCGTTCTTTCCGTAAAGGAAGCAGTGGTGGTACCCCTCATTGATGGAACACCAAGGACCAATAGCGATCAGCCCCGCAATGATTTGCAATCGGGCCCACTGGCCCAGTGCCCGCTCAACATTTAGCTTCCAGTTCCATGCGCCAGCTCTGATCACTCCTTGCGTTGGCCTTTGCATCACTAATACATAGGCCGCCATTGGCACACTCCATGACCAGATTATTCCGAGATTATATCGACTCTTGTTGGCTGTCTTTTCACTTCTTGGAGATTTTTCTGTGAGACTCCATAGAACAGAATACCTGGACCGGTATACATACATCCGTGCATTTCAAGCGGTGACATCATGGCATCCGCGACGGGCATTCCTCAAGAACATCCCACCACCGTCGAGGCAAGAGAGGACGAGCCTCTGCTGGGTCGTCCCGGAGATGTCACTCAGAAAGAAGGCGATGCGATCTGGCATAATTTGTTCACAGGTGTGATTGTTCGGTCAGGTCGAAAACTTGTGCGACTGTCGAAGGGCTGACCATCGCGACTCTTGTAGGAAGCGCTGCTGTTGCACAAGCTGGAATATGGATTGTATGAATGCGCAAAAGAAATACTTACGAATGGAGTGATATATCAGGTCAACTGACGAAACGATTTAATTTTTATAGCTTGCCGCTCTTGTCTGGTCGGGCATCTTTTCCCAACCCTTGATCTTGTTCTCCGCGCATCCCGTGAGTTCCCTTCCAGGCCCAATTCAGTATCGATTGAATGCAACCTCATCCGTTGATTCCTAAACCCATTCTGAAACATTTCCTATTGACAATCCAACAGCTCCTTAACTCCTCCGCCATACTCCTCCAAGTCCAAGCAGCCCTCGTCTTACAACCGACCGCAACCCCCCGCCAAAAACTCGTCGGAACCCGCGTCCACTACAGCCTCCAAGCCATCAGCGTGCTTGCATTTATCACAGCCCTGACTATCATCGAGATCAACAAGGGCGACCATCCCCGACTCACGTCCGTCCACGCCATCATGGGCTTGATCACCTACATCCTCATCATCGGGCAAGCGCTCGTCGGAGTCATTCAGTACTTCTTCCCAACGCAGGTCCTCGGCAGCGTCGAGAACGGCAAGAGGGTTTACAAGTACCACCGCTGGTATGGGTACGGATTGATGGTGATGGAGCTGGCGACCGTTTCGGCAGCTACGCAGACCACGTACAATATCGCCGTCTTGGGGATTCAGCTCTGGGCTGTCCTTGTCGCGGCGGTGTTGGTGATTGCTGGCATTGGAGCAAGGGTCAAAAAGCATAAGTTGGGCTTATAAGTGTGGTATTTCCACTGCCTGGGAAGCGTATACGTATTTACGAATTTTGATGCCGTACTCGGGTTCGATTTGCTGCATGAGAAACGATAATCAAGTGTATTTTTCCTTGCTTTCTTTCCCTTGCGATGTTTATGGTGAATAGGGTGATTACATATGGTGGATTGGATACGGTGTGAAGTTCCAATTGCAAGATTTTCAAGAATAACTCATTAGCATTTTTTTTTTCTTATTAAATTATCGAAAGGAAAATAAAGGCATCCTTGTCATGTGCCCGCTGAACTATAGACTACCCGAACGGGAAAAGTGGAATGCGAGCCTGAGGCAGACACCTGACTTCCGTCCTGCATGGCCATCTCCGCTTGTCCTCCGCAACCGCCTCAAGCTCTCCGTCCACACACCCCATGGCTCCCAGGAAGTTCCCATTGACATACGTACCATTCGTGTCTCAATGTCTCTTGCCCAATGCACCCCGCTATCTCTGCCGCAATATCAGAACGTGCTCCCGTCGACACCGAAACGGAACCCACAATCCCGCAAACAACCTGCGTCCCACCCCGGACCTCAAACACATCCGCCAGAATGCCGACCTCTACACGCAAAACTGCGTTGAGCGCAACTACCCCGCGCACGCCGAGTACCCGCGGAAAATCCTCGAGCTCGCCGAGGAAGCACGCCAGCTCGAGCAGACGCTCCGAGAGCCGCGCGCGCGCATCAAGCAGCTGGAGAGAACCATCGCCAAGCTCTCCGCCACGGGCGTCCAGGAAGAGGTCGAGGCTCTCAAGGCCGAGTGCTTTCGCCTGAACGACGAGACCGATGTCCTGGAGACCAGGCGGGACTTCTGCTCTGACGAGATGTCCCGCCTGGCGCTCGCCCTGCCGAACCTGTCCTCGTCCGAGACGCCCGTCGGCGACGTCCCGCGGCTCATCGACTACATCCACTTCGACCCCGAGAATCCGCCGCCGTGGATGAAGATGGCCAAGGAGGATCCGAGCCGGTCGCACGTCGCCATCGGCGATAAGCTGGGGCTCATCGACTTCGTCAGCTCCTCCACCACGACGGGCTACGGGTGGTACTTTTTGGTCAACGAGGGCGCGCTGCTCGAGCAGGCGCTGGTGCAGTACGCGCTGGCCGTGGCGCGGCGGCGCGGCTGGACGGTCGTGTCGCCGCCGTCCATCGTCTGGTCGCACATGGCCGAGGCGTGCGGGTTCCAGCCGCGCGACCAGCACAACGAGCAGCAGATCTACGCCATCGAGCAGAGCGAGAAGGACAAGAGCAAGCCGCCGCGGTCGCTGGCCGCGACGGCCGAGATCCCGCTGGCGGCCATGTACGCGGGGCGGGACCTCGACGCGGCCGCGCTGCCGATCAAGATGGTCGCGGCGAGCAGGTGTTTCCGCGCCGAGGCCGGCGCGCGAGGCGCCCGGGACAAGGGCCTGTACCGCGTGCACGAGTTCACCAAGGTGGAACTGTTCGCTTGGACGGACAACAACAACGCCGCATCCGCCGACACGCCCACCTCCGACACCCTCTTCGCCGAACTCGTCGACATCCAGACCGAGATCCTCACCTCGCTCAACCTCCCCTGTCGCATTCTGGAGATGCCCACCGCCGACTTGGGAGCGAGTGCCAGTCGCAAGCGGGATATTGAAGCTCTGTTTCCCTCGCGGCTGCGCATCAGGGATGAAAAGCCGGACCGCGAATCGGCCTGGGGAGAGGTGACCTCCGCGTCCATCTGTACGGATTACCAGAGCCGGCGGCTGGGGACCAGAGTACGCGCGGCCAACGTCAAGGAATCTCGGTTCCCGCATACGGTCAATGGAACGGCCATGGCGGTTCCGCGCGTGCTGGCGGCGATTCTGGAGAATGGCTGGGATGAGAAACGGGGCGTTGTCGTTATCCCCGAAGTGTTGAGGAGCTTCATGGGTGGGTTGGAGGTTATTGAGGAGAAAAAAGGCATAAGCAAGCAATGAGGCATGTAGAGGACATTTTCGGGCATGTCCAATTGTACAATACTTATTTGCTACGTAACATATAACGTCACCCCTATCGGAAAGCTGTACAGTGTACAGGTAGTGATTCAAACATATCCAACAGCGACAGGGCAAGAAAGTAATTGACTAAAAAGGGTTTGAACACCAATGTCATAGTCTCGAGGATAAAGAGTGTAGTCTAAACCGTACGAAAAACTGTAGTCGTATACTTTCATTCAAGGGTATATAAAAAAAACATTGCGCGCTTCATGCCAGAATATCGCGTAAAGTACAGTACATCAGACCGACTGTAAGAAGATCCATGGACAAGTGAAAAGAAAAAGAAAAAAAAAAAAAAAAAAAAAAAAAAAAAAAAAAAAAAACAAAAAAAAAAAAAAAAAAAAAAAAAAAAAGTGTTTTTGAAAAAAAAAAAAAAAAAAAAAGAAAACCAAAAAAAAAAAAAAAAAAAAAAAAAAAAAAAAAAAAAAAAAAAAAATACATACAAAAAAAAGAAAAAGCGACTTGTGGGGAAAGAGTGTAGACAAACGTGATTATTAAGGTT